>CAUYSK010007885.1:0-20671 GCA_963575035.1 Avahi laniger
AGAGTCTCACTTTGTTGCCCTGGCTAGAGTGAGTGCCATGGCGTCAGCCTAGCTCACAGCAACCTCAAACTCCTGGGCTCAAGCGATCCTACTGCCTCAGCCTCCCAAGTAACTGGGACTACAGGCATGCGCCACCATGCCTGGCTAATTTTTTTTTTATATATATTTTTAGCTGTCCAATTAATTTCTTTCTATTTTTGGTAGAGACGGGGTCTCGCTCTTGCTCAGGCTGGTTTCGAACTCCTGAGCTCAAACAATCCGTCCGCCTCGGCCTCCCAGAGTGCTAGGATTACAGGCGTGAGCCACCGCGCCTGGCTAGGTCTGGTGCTTTTCATGTATTGCAGAGTAGTAGCCTTTTATATAGCAAGCAAAACAAGTTATTCTTTGCTATGGCTATGTCTTTGCACAATTGTTGAGGATGAATCTTCATTGTTACTAAAATCTCTTTGAACCCATTTCACCCCTGGTTCATTACTTCTTTTCATCATTCCTTGAACATCTTAATTTTCATATTTTAAAATCACAGTCTCAAACCACCCATGTTAATATGTATGCAATTAAAAGCATCAAAAAAAACAATCCTGGGGTGCCGAGCAAGATGGCTGACCAGAGACACCAGCTGCCAGAGCGTCTCAGTAAGAGGGAAAAGTTTTAGGTGAAAGAGAAAAAAAAAATAAACAAACAAACATAGATTGGTTGTAATTCAGAGGGAAGGGTGTTAGAACCTATAGGAGACTCCATGGGAAGAAGTTGCAGAGTAAAACAGGAAGGAACAGGGCATCAGCAGAGATCAACCCCCAAGAGGCTTGGAGTCCAGCAAAAAGGGCAGGTGGAGGGATATGTTTCTCCTATCCTTACATCTCTGATAGTCAGCAGGATTCTGAGCTGCTGGAGAGACTTTCTACCCCCTTGAGCCAAAAAGTGGCTTCTACCAGTGAACTGGGAGCTTCTTTGGACAAAGTACTAGGTTCCCAGCCCCCCGGGGCACTTCCTGTTACCACATACCTGAACTGAGATGGCAGGTGCCATGTTGCTTCTCTATCCACCATGTGCCTTTGTCCTCCCCAGGGGACTTCAGCCCCTCAATTTTCATCTTGCTTAACCACACACAAAGATTTTCCAACTCCAGCCCAGACTGAGGGAGCCACAGGGGTCCAGTGGGTCCTGGGGGATCTGTTTGACCCCAGAGCCTGGTCATTCCAGGTGGGCTGCAATTTGGAGAGTGAGACAGAGATGACCAGAGGGCTAGCCATTCTCCATTTAGACTCTCTTCCTCCCATCCCCTCCCTCACCCACAGCTGCTGAGAGAGACAATTGAGCCACCACTCTGAGGCTTTCACAGAGAGTGGGGCTCAAACCTTTCCTCTTAGGGTCCTCCAGCAGACTGAGGGGTACTCAGGTTGTAAACTCCCTGCTTGGCAGTACTCTCTGGTGCTGCATGTCTGGCGGCTTGATCAGAGCAGGGCACACCCCAACACAGAGGTATATCAAATCTGCTTGAGCACCCCATAGGCAACTTGGGACCAGCATGCTTCTCCCTGGCATGATCAGGGGTTGATCTCTAGGTACCCAGGGGCAGGCCTACATGCCATATCCCATACCTCCAGGACTCAGTTGTGTTGCTCCAGAGGCAAAGAGAGGAGATTTGTGAACTAACTTGGGAGGCAAGGGAGCCTTTATGGGCAGAACTGAGAGGAGAGTGCAGCATGGTCCCAGCTGTAGTAAGCTCATGGAGCACCCCTTCCCCATAGGGAGGCCATGCTGTCAGCCCAAGCTTGGATCCTGGGTTGGGAAGCTCTCAGTCTGCAGCACAATTGTGAGGGAAATTAGCTAGTTTGAATTCCTGCCTATTGATAGATGTTGAACAGAGACCATGGAGCAGGAGAGGGAGAAAAGAGCAAAACCTCCTCCTGACAGCCAGACTGTGAGTCTCAGATAGCACTGCCTCCATAAGCAGACTTTCTGGTTTGGTGGGACCACTTCAGCCCTTCCCTGGTGGCTTTCCCCAGAAGCTGGGAGTGGACCTTTGATCCCTGCTGAAACAGTTACCCTGCCAGCTTTTGTGGAGCTCACCCAACTAAGCCCTGCTTGATCTCATATCCCCACCTGCCTCTGCTGTGGCAGAGAATAGGTATTCATTCACCTGAAAGTTTCAGAGCCCCATCCACTTGGGCATTTGAGTGTTTCTCCTGAGGGACTAGAGCTTGTCACACATCCCAAAAACAACACTGCAGCTTGTTCCTTCTGGCAAGTGCCACCTACTGACAATTTGCACAACACTTTATAGCATTTATTCACTGAACCATACAGGTGGGGTTGATCCTCACCCACAAGCACCACCTGCAGTTTCAGAGATTAAACTGGGTGTGGCAGTACAAGAAGATTGCAGGGCTGGGGAGAGAGAAAGGATTTCAAAGACCTCCATCATCACTTGCCAAAGAGAGACAGGGAATCTGTCCACTCACACAGCTACCACTGCTACAACCTACACACAACTAACAGCTAAGAAAACCACCACACTAAGGATATCTATAACCAAGGCATCCATACAGAACCTAGCCCACCATCAAGACACCCACAAGCAAAGCCAAATGTTCTTACCCAACGTATGTTACAAACACCCCTATATGAGTGAGGGGGTAGAAAAAGACCCATCTAAACAAAAGAAAATCCAAAAATAAGAAGCAACAGCTGCTCCAGATAAGAAGGAATCATTGAAAGAACTCTGGATATATGAAAAATCAGAGCAAAAGGATATCCCCAAAAGGGAACACCACCTCTCTAGCAATGGATACCAGCCAAAATGAAAATATCAAAATGACAGATGAAGAATTCCAAATATGGATTTTAAGGAAGGTCAACAAAATCCATGAGAAAATGGAAAGCCAAATAAAAAAAAAAAAAAAAAAAAAAACAAAAACCCACCAGAAAAATAATTTGGGAAATGAATGAAAAATTTACTAAAGAGATCAACATATTAAAGAAAAAACAAATGGAACTTCTGAAAATGAAAAATGCATTTAAGGAAATACAAAACATAGTGGGAAATTGTAAGAATAGGGTAGATCAGGCAGAAGAAAGAATCTCAGAGCTTGAAGACAACTCTTTTGAATTAATTCCGTCAGTCAAAAATAAAGAACAGAGAATTAAGAAGAGTGAACAAAGCCTACACAAAAATGGAATTACATACAATGGCCAAATACAAGAATCAAAGGCATCCTTGAGGGTGAAGAAGAAAATACACAAGGGCTAGAAAACCTATTTGAGGGAATAATTGAGGAAAACTCCCTTGTCTTACTAGAGATTTAGACATCCAAATATAAGAAGCTCAATGAACACCTGGGAGATTAATCACAAAACAGCAATCACCAAGACACATAGTCATCAGGCTGGTGGAAGTTAACATGAAGGAGGAACTCCTGAGAGCCATAAGGTAAAAACATCAAGTAACCTACATAGGAAAACCCATCAGGCTAACTGCAGAGTTCTCAACATTGACCTTATAAGCAAAAAGGGGTTGGTGCCCCATTTTCAGTCTTCTTAAGAAGAACAAGTGCCAGCCTAGAAGTTTGTATTCTGCAATACTAAGTTTCATACATGAAGGAGAAATAAAGACTTTTCCAGATAAAGAAACACTAGGGAATTTGTGAAGATAAGACCTGCCCTGCAGAAAATACTCAGAGCTGCATTATAAATGGATGAGCACAAGAGTCACCACTGTGTAAAACCACCCAAAAGCTAAAGCTCAGAGCTCATATGAAATAATAGCCCTAGAGGTAAAACAAAGCAATAAGATACTATCCAACAGGATGAACAGAACAGTATCCCACATATCTGTTTTATCAATTGACGTGAATGGTTTGAATTCCCCATTCAAGAGACATAGCCTGGCTGAATGGGTAAAAAATATTAAAGCCAGTATCTGCTGTCTCCAGGAAATTCATCTAACCCAAAAGAATTCATACAGACTCAAGGGAGAAGGGATGGAAAAAATGTTCCATGCAAATGGAAACCACAAGAAAGCAGATGTAGCCATTATCATATCAGGTAATATTGACTTTAAATCAACAATAGTAAAGAAAGATAAAGATGGTCATTATATAATGGTAAAGGAAACAATTCAACAAGAAGACATTACAATCCTAAATATTTATGCATCTAATATAGGAGTGCCAGATTCATAAAGCAAACCTTACTAGATCTAAGCAAAGAGGTAAACAGCAACATTGTAATTGCTGGGGACTTTAACGCCCTGGTAACAGAAATGGACAGATCATCCAAACAGAAAATAAATAAAAGAAACACTAAACTTAAACAGGAGTATAGAACAAATGGGCCTGATAGACAATTACAGAACACTTTACCCCAAAACTACTAAATATACATTCTTCTCATCAGCACATGGAACAGTCTTTAAGATTGATCATACTTTAGGCCACAAAACATGGCTGAACAAGTTAAAAAAAAAAATAGAAATCATACTATGTATCTTCTCAGACCACATTGGAATAAAACTAGAAATCAACTCCAAGAGAAACACTGAATTCTACACAAAGTCATGGAAATCAAATAACCTGCTACTGAGTGATTATTGGGTCCACAATGACATTAAGATGGAAATCAAAAGATTCTTTGAACTAAATGACAAAGGGGACACAAGCTATCAAAATCTATTGGATTCAGCAAAAGCAGTCCTAAGGGGAAATTTTATAGCCTTAAATGCCTACATCGAAAAGAAAGATCACAAATTGACAATCTAATGACACATCTCAAGGAACTAGAAAAGGAAGAGCAAACTAACCCCAAAGCTAGCAGAAGAAAGGAAATAACTAAGGTCAGAGCAGAACTAAATGAAATCAAAAACAATAAAATAATACAAAAGATCAATAAAAGAAAAAGTTGGTTCTTTGAAAAGATAAACAAAATTGATATACCTCTTGCTAGATTAACCAGAAAGAGAATAGACTCAAATAAGCTCAATCAGAAATGAAAAAGATATTACAACTGATACCAAAAAAATATAAAATATAACTTGTGAATACTATGAAAGTCTCCATGTACATAAACTCAAAAACATAGAGGAAATGAGTAAATTCCTAGAAACACACAACCTCTCAATAATCAATCAGGAAGAAATAGAATCCCTGAACAGACCAATAATGAGCAACAAGATTGAAGCGGCAACAAAAAATCTTCCAACAAAGAAAATCCCTGGATCAGATGGGTTCATAGCCAAATTTTATCAGACCTACAAAGAAGAGTTTCACCCATATTGCAGAAATATTCCATAACATCAAGAAGGAGAGAATCCTTCCCAACTCATTCTACCATGCCAGTCTCACCTTGACGCCAAAGCCAGGAAAGCACACAACAAGAAAAGAAAACTACAGAGCAATATCTCTTATGAATATGGATGCAAAAATCTTCAATAAAATGTTAGCAAAGAGAATTCAACAGCACATCAAAAAAATAATCCTCCATGACCAAGTGGGCTTCATCCCAGGGAAGGAATGATAATTTAACATATGTAAATCAATAAATGTGATTCAACACATAAATAGAAACAAAAACAAAGATCATATGATTATCTCAATAGATGCTGAAAAAGCATTTGACAAAATTCAGCACCCTTTCATGAAAAAAACCCTCAACAAACTTGGCATAGAAGGAAGATATCTCAAAATTATAAAAGCTGCATATGAACAAACCCAGAGCCAACATCATACTGATTGGGAAAAAGTTGAAAGCATTCCCACTGTGAACTGCAGCAAGACAAGGATGCCTATTGTCACCACTCCTATTCAACATAGTGTTGGAAGTCCTAGCCAGAGCAATTGGGCAAAAGAAGGAAATTAAGGGTATTCAAATGAGAAAAGAAGAGGTCAAAATATTGCTCTTTGCTGATGATATGATCTTATATCTAGAAAACTCCAAAAATTCCACCAAGAGACCTCTGGAATTGATAAATAAATTCAGCAAAGTCTTAGGTTACATAATCAATGTACACAAACCTAGCATTCCTATACACCAGCAATAGTCAAGGTGAAAGTCAAATCAAAGACTCAATACAATTTACAATAGCTACAAAGAAAATGAAATACCTAGGAATATACTTAACAAAGAAGGTGAAAGATCTCTACAAAGAGACCTAACAAACACTGAGGAAAGAAATCGCAGATGAGACAAACAAATGGAAATACATATCTTGCTCATGGTTCAGCAGAATCAACATTGTTAAGATGTCAATACTACCCAAAGTGATTTACAGATTCCATGCAATCTCCATCAAAATACCAATGTCATATTTCACAGATCTAGAAAAAATAACTGTATGCTTCATTTGGAATCAGAAAAGAGCCCAGATAGCCAAAGCAATCTTAAACAAAAGGAACATATCTGGAGGCATCACATTATGAGACTTTGAACTGTACCGCAAGGTTATAGTAACTAAAACAGCATGGATTGGCACAAAAGTAAAGACATAGACCAGTGGAACAGAACAGAAAACCCAGATGTCAAACCATCCAAATACAGCCAACTAATCTTTGGCAAAGCAGACAACAGTATACACTGGGGGAAAGAATCCCTATTCAACAAATTGTGCTGGGACAACTGGTTAGCCGCATACAGAAGAATGAAAGAGAATCTATATCTCTCACCACTTACAAAAATGAATTCAAGATGGATAAAAGACTTAAATGTAAGGCATGAAACTATAATAACTCTGTAAGAAAATGTTGGAAAAACTCTTCTAGATATCAGTCCAGGCAGAGTATTTATGAAGAAGACCCCAATGACAATCAAAGCAACAACAAAAATAAATAAATGGGACTTGATTAAACTAAAAAGCATCTGCACAGCCAAGGAAACAATCAACAGAGCAAATAGACAACCTACAGAATCAGAGAAAATATTCACATGCCATACACCTGATAAGGGGCTAATAACCAGAATCTACAAAGAACTCAAGCAAATCAGCAAGGAAAAAAAAAACATTAAAAAGTGGGCAAAAGACATGAACAGAACCTTTTCAAAAGAAGATAGATAAATGGCCAATAAACATACGAAAAAATGCTCAACATCACTACCAACAGTGAAATGCAAATTAACACCACAATGAGGTATCACCTTACCTCAGTTAGGATGGCTTTTATTAAAAAGTCCAAAAACAATAGATGTTGATGTAGATGCAGAGAGAAAGGAATGCTTATACACTGTTGGTGGGACTGCAAATTAGCATGACTTCCATGGAAAACTGTATGGAGATTCCTCAAAGAACTAAAAGTAGATCTACCATTTAATCCTGCAATCCCACTACTGGGTACCTACCCAGAGGAAAAGAAGTCATTTTATCAAAAGACACCTGCACTTGAATGTTTATCACAGCACAATTCACAACTGCAAAGATATGGAATCAACTCAAGTGCCCATCAATTCATGTGTAGATTAACAAAATGTGGTATATGTATACCATGGAATATTTTTTCAGCCATGAAGAAAGATGACTTAGTGCCTTTTGCAACAATATGAATGGAACTGGAGACCATTATCCTAAGTGAAGTTTTTAAAAAATGGAAAAACAAACACCACATGTGCTCACTATTAAGGTGGAACTAACTGATGAGCACTTGTGTGCATGGAGAGAAGTATAAATTGATGGAAATAAAACAGGGGGAGGGGATAGGAGGAGATGGGATAGGCGAAAACCCTCCTTAAGGGTGCCACAAACACTATCTGGGTGATGGGCATGTCTATAACCCTGACTTAAGCAATACAAGGTGATCCATGTAACCAAAAGCATTTGTACCCCTATAATACTCTGCAATAAAAAATAAAAGAAAAGAACAGCAAAAAATAAAAATAAAAAAAAACAGAATCCTGAGGGTGGTCACCCTCTGTGATGAAGCCAATGCTCACATTGAAGAACTGATATGCTAAGAAGGAAATTCAGTGAGTGAGCAGATCAGAAATTTCTTATCATGGGAAGAACTATAGTAGCTAAGAGCACAAGATTTGGAGTAAAAAATATCTTGATTTGAAGTCCCTCTATTTTCTTTGAGCTTGGTTTCCTCAACTGTAAAATGCCTACAATAATAGTATCTTCCTCTTAGGGCTATGGTGAGGAGTAATTGATATGCATACAATGCACAGTTCATGGCACATAGGTAATATGAGCTCTGATACTGTCATTACCACTATCACTGTTGTACTCTGTTAATGCTTTATTAATCAATCAAAAAATCATTTAAAGCGTATACACTACACCTTACACTGGTATAATAGCAGGATCTTTGTGTCTTGGAACAGGAGTTCTTCTCCTACTTCCACAGAATAGTTTTTATGGATCTTGCTCTTTATACCCCTGGATTATGGAGTGACAACCAAATGGGGTGGAAAAGACTGTTTCCTTAGATACTTAACTTTGGTGAAACAGAATGAAAGTTAAAAAGAGTTTTTTTTCACTATTAGCTTTAGGAAATAAATAAAAAGATAAAACCTCATGCATGTCCCTATCATTGGTTGTATGACTCAAGGCTCACAATAAATGATGTAATTTTTCCCGGGTCAAGCCCAGAGGTTCTTCTTTGGGACTATCATTTTAAAATGGCTAAAACAAGAAAACACTAAAGGAGCATTTTTCTTTTAGTTAACAGTTGAATACCCTAAGAGCCATTTGTTATACTGTATAAGTTAATATGTTTATTTTTCCAATAACTAAATTCAGAAGTGTTTTCACTCCTATCTAATTACATAATCAGCATTATATTTCTATCATGGCTTTGTAGTATGCACTAAACACATAGCAGCGAACAAGATTAAAGTGATTCTTGACTTCATGGAAGTTACCTCTTAGGGAGAGAAGAAAGGAGCTAGATACCATCTAGTAAGCAGCAGCTTGTAAAATATGATATTCCTTGTAAATGATTAGGGAAGGATAGAATACTATAAAAATACTTGATGAGAACATCTGACCTTTTTAGGGCTTAGACTTGGGAGAGGCTTCTTGGAGGAATTCATGTTTATGCCAAGACCTTAGGGATAAGTAGGAATACACCAAACAAAGATGAAGGGGAAGAGAATTCTATGTAGAATAGGCAGCATGTATAAAATCCAAAGAGTTGGAAGCCATGTGGGTTAAGTAGAAAGGATTCAATTGTGGTTGTAGAATAGAGGGTGAGTGAGCAATAGCACAATGGAAAGATGTAATGCTTAAGAGGCAGGAAGGAGCTTATAGGGAGAATTCCCTAAATCCCTCTGAGGCAGAATAATGGAATTGGGAAGGGGTAGACCAATGGATATGTGAATCTTGACTTTGGATATGCTTGATCTCCCTGACCCTATGTTTAGTTCTTTGTAAAGTGAAGAAAGTAATATGTACCCCACAGGGCTATGATGGGTATAAAGTGAAATAAATAATATACCCAAAGGGCCAGGTATAATCCTGGTACAAAATTGGTACTCTTGAAGTGTCAACATATATGTATATAAAGGCAAACACACACACGGTTGCTAGAAGAATATGAATGTTTAACCTGTCATTTCTTTATAAGAAAACTATGTTTGTTGGAAGGCATGCATATTATGTATATACATTTGTACGTAAAGAATCATGGGTTTAGTCTGTGGGAAAGGTGTGGGTCTTTGGTATAGAAGACAGGTATTTTCTCTCTCCCTGAAGTGAAAGAACATTAACTGATTATCTTTTGAAGAATAGGCCAGCATTAGTTTCCTATTGCTGCTATAACGAATGACCACAGACTTCATGGCTTGAAACAACACAAATTTATGGTCTTATAGTTTTAGAGGTTAGAAGTCCGAAATGGACTTCCTTGGGCTAAAATTAAGGTATCAGTATGGCTGTGTTCCTTCTGGAGGCTCTTGAGTAAAATCTGTTTTGTTTTTGTTTTTAGCTTCTAGAGGCTGCCTGTATCATTGGCTCATGTCCCCTTCGTCCATCTTCAAAGCCAGCCATGCAGCAACTCCCAGTTTCCCTCTGGACATTGGAACTACCCAGATACTCTAGGATAATCTCCCCATCTCAGAGTCCTTAATTGAATCTCATCTGAAAAGTCCCTTTTGCCATGTAAGGTAATATATTTATAGGTTCCAGGGATTAGGAGATTAGGATGTGAACATGGAGGAGGGGGCATTATTCTGCATGCCACTGGGTCTTTCTTTTCCTGGAGGAATGGGGAACCAATATTCTTGTTGCTAATAGTTGAGGCTCTGGTTTTAACAGAGATCAAGGCTCTTCCAGTTTATCCATCAAGGGCTGTACTGAACCAATGGAAAAGAACGGGGCTTTCCATGTCATCTTCCATCATTCTACCCCTCAGGCCTTCGCAAGCTCCTCGGGACTTCTCTAGACTTTCTTGTTGCCCAGGCCTGGACCCTATGCCTGAAATTCCCTGTAGTCTTCACCTGTTGACTCCTCCTCAGCCTTCAGATTTCTGTTTAACTGTTACTTCTTCTGAAGTCCAGTTGCTTCTGTTCTTGGGAATCATGCCAGGCACCCCATGCTGGAATAATGGTGGGGCCACTCCTGATACAGGGGCATATTCATTCCTTTATTCATTCACTTAGTATTTATTGAGTGCCGTTACAGATTGGGGGTCTCTGGAAGCAGCTGCTGAGACAGACTTGGTACACAGTATATTTATTAGGGATCAACACTTGTGAAAGGAAGGGAGGAGAACTGGTTTGGGAGAGGGAGAAATTAAAGGGTGTTACAGGCCCCACCAAATTCCAGACCAATGGGTGGGGCTCTAGAGTCAACATTTCCTGTTAAAGTGACTTGTGCCAAGGCCCAACTGACAGAATCTGGGTGTGGTCTTCCCTAGGATGGGTGAGACCCTGGGCAAGGCAGCTCTCTGCAGCAGAGGCAGAGCCTGAAGGAGCTAACCTTTGGGAGCCTTTAGCAGATCACAATCCCCAGAGCTGGGCAGCAAATCTGTCCTTGAAGGGGTTTCTGGGCAGTGCATCTCTGGGTGTCCACCATATGCACTTGCTATGTGCCAAGAATTTCTCTAACTTTTCTAGGCACTAATGAATATATCAAGGAAAAAAAGAGATGAAAATCACTGCCCTTATGCATTTTATATTATAGTGGGAGAGACAGATAATAAAGAAATAAGTAAAATATTTAATATGTAGATGGTGATGAGCACTATGGAGAAGAATAAAGCAAGTAAGGGGGAGTGTAGAAAGTGTTGGGGAAAGATTATAATTTTTGGAGGTGACACTTGAGTAAAGTCCCAAAAGTGATGAGTGAGGGAGCCCTGTGAATATCTGGGAAGAGTCTTTGAGCAGAAGGAAGCATAAGTTTCAAAGTCCCTGTAGTAGATACAGCAAAGAGGCCAGTGTGGCTGGGGCAGAGGGATTGAGAGACAGTGAGAGGCTTTGAAAACAGAGGGAAAATGGATGGGAGTAGGACAAGATGATATATGTAGGTCCTTAGGAACTATTTTGATGATTTTGGCTTTATTTGAGATAAGAAATAAAGCCATTGGGTAGTTCTGAGCAGAAGACTGACACATAATTTACAATTATTTTTTTTAAAACTATGTCAGTGGTGCTCAATGTCCTGTTATGAAGAAAAAAAAAAATGAAAAAAATGCTGAGTCATCCACCCTGAGGTACCCTGAGAAGGTTACCTGGAAATATCTAGGGATGGTATCAAACTCTCCCACTCATTTAGGGAGTTAGAGGACTCAAGGAGGACCACAGAATTGCTGAGCAACAACGAACAAAACCAAGGAGCTGATGACGTGAGCTCAAGATCAGGAGTCCTAGTAAGTATAATACAAAGACAAGTTAATTCTGGGTTAATTAATGCACCTTTAACTCCTCAGGGGAATAGAAATATGCCTGTGTCAGAAGCCTAGGTACTTCTGAATTTTTCAATTTTAATTCTTTGCTTGATTTATTGTTGTGTAGTGTCTATTTATATCTACAAGTGACAGCCATAAAAATTGAATTGATAATTTACTAATCAGAAAGGGCCTGTAGATCTTTCTCATGTGTGGAATGGTTACCTTGGATGGCTACCATTTTTGAGTAACTATATTTATGTTACTTCACTTTCTTTAGTGTGTGAAGTGATATATGCCAGTATTTCTTAGCTTTGTTGATCTAATCTTCATTTAACAGGCACTTAAGGAAGCTGCTAAGTTCTAGGCATTTGGATATATGCTGGTGGCACAAAAATGCATAGAGAATTTGGCATTTGTAGGAAAAGAGCTTGTGGCCTAGAGTTGTGGTTCTCAAGTGGGATTCTGAGCCAGCTACGTAAACATCACCTGGAACTTCTCAGAAATACACATTTTTAGGTCCCACCCCAGATCTACTTAATTAGATATTCTGGGAGTGGGGCCCAGCAATCTTATTTTAAGAGGCCTTCCAGGTGATCATGAGGAGTGCTAAAACTTGAGAACACTGGTCTAGAGAGGAGGAAACTAAAGATTGTAACATAGTGATGTACCAGAAGGAAGCCCTGGGTACTGCGTGAGCTCAGAGGAAATAGCTCTAACTTGATACCAGCCTGGACCACCTCCGCAATAGGCTGCCCGAGAGGAGCCTTAAAAACAATAGGGTTTAACTTGGCAGATGAGTCTTAAAGGGCCCTACATGCAAAGGAGCTAGCCCAGCTGTGGAGGCCAAAGACCACACCGCAAATAGCCCCCTATGGCTGCAGGGTTGCTGCCTGAAGGCCTATCAGGATAAAGATTGTGAAGTAGCCAGATAGTTAGACCTTTAAGTACCACCCCTAAATAACTCTGCTGGCTTTACATCCTTAAAAAAGACTATGGCTAAACTCTCAGTGAGGAAACTGGAGGAAATACATACAGTGGAAGAGGATCAGAATCAGAGTCAAGAGCTCTGTCCTCAGGTATCAAACTCCTGCCATCATGGTGATGGCTCCTGTTAAAGTAGAGGGACTTTTGTTTCCAGATACTTTCTGGAAGGTTCTCCCTGAGATGCAACAAAGAGGAGATCTTGTCCTTCTGGCTTTCTGAGGTGATGTTAATGTTCTTCTCCAGAGCTGATTCCTTAGGGGGTGGTGGTGCATCTGCCCCTTCTGAGGAAGTGCCTGTTTATGACACACTGATTCCTTCTCAGCCCCCTCCCTGCCAAGGCTGCCTTCTCAGCAGTAGCTCTTGAAGTCTTTTTTTGCATTTTCAGTCTGCCATACCTTTATTACTGTAATTCCTTGTACTACTCCTTGCTGTTTGTCTGCTGTTAGGTAAGCATTCTGTAGCTAAATTACAGTACTTGGAGAATGAAGTTTTTCCAATATGTTGCCCCTATGCTGTGATAACTTCTCTAACTTGAAGTAAAGTAAAAAATCGATTTTGAAATCTTGATGTTACATAAATTACAAGCTTCCAAATGGCCTAACCTTGCATTTTCTGCCTGACATTTAAGTTACTTGTTTACCAATTTTTTTTTCCTAAAAGATTTTTTACTTTTTTCTTTATGGGCCTTTTATTGTTGCCTTGAAGAGCTTCCATTGAAAGGAATGTATTGTTTTTGCATGTGATATTTCAGTTGTGAGATTTCAAAGTGGATTTGTTAGGCTTTTAGGCTCCACATTTATAGGACTCAGATTCTGAGATGTTTAAGTGGAATTGTTTGTTTGCTTTATTCTCTGCAGCCTCTAACAGGTGCTTGTAATCAGAGTGGCTAACTCCTGCAGCTAGGTATTAAGGGTTTCATTTCCAAGGCGGGAGAGAATTCTGGATCGACTCTCAGCTGTATTTCAGTGGCATTCTTTCCTTTTGTTGGTGAACCAAGTTTATGAGCAAGAGCAGTGACATATACCACCAATATTAAAAGCTGTCAACAATAAGACATTCCCTTTAAATGTACTCACTCCTCATTTGAACAGTCTGAAGTCACGCTCTATGATTTTTTCAAAGTGCTATTGACTTCAACGTATTCACGACTTTTCCTTTCTTGTAAAACTCAATCTGACTTCTGGAATGGTGGTATAAGCAGCACAGTGGAACCTCTTTCCAGTGAAACAACCATTTCATTGCTGAAAATTATTTTTAAAAATTAAAAATCTTTGGAAATTTTCCTAATGACATAAAGAAAATATAGAGACACTAAAAAATCTTCTAAGCCTTGGTAAGAACAGTGAGATTCTGTGACATTTGAACCACAATCTGTTCCCTCTACTTCTTCCATCCCCAGCTCAGTGTGATAGAAACTTTTACTCCAGGCATGTGCAGCCAAGAAGATGGGTCTCTTTCTTCCATAGCTCCTAGTCTAGAGCTACTGTTTTACCCCCGGAGGGCCTGCCACTGGCATTTCTCATCCCTTGTCTCTCCAGCTTTGCAGGAGACTGGTCTCCTTCTGCCCACCCAGTGCTTACTCCTTTGGTAGGAGCTCTACATAGGCATGACAGGCCAAGAATCCTAGGCCCTGAAGCACCCACCCCGTCTTGCTTATAGGGTGGAGGTTCCACTCTAGCAGAGCAAGGTGACACCAGGGGCTACCATCCTTGTCCAAAGCCCTACTCATAGAGCAAGGGCGTCACTCTGGGAGAAGCAGCCACTGTCGCCACACCTAGCTCCATTGCATTGAAATGGAGATTCTGCTCAATGAGATAGGCAGGCCATGAGAATGGAGAAATCCACAGATCTCTCTAAGGGGACTTACTTTATTTGGAACAAAGAATGGGGAAGTTCATGCTTAGAGGTATTATAAAAAACAATGAAGATCTTGGTAGTGACCAATTAGTGGTGGTGCCCTTAGGCTGATAGCTCCATGATACTCTTATCTTCAGGCTGGTAGATCCATGATACTCATATCAACAAATAAAATGGTAGACTGACTAAAAATTTAGCAGAGAGAAAAAAAGATAGCTAAGAAGAGTCCTTCTGAGTCTGAGAAGCCTCAAAGACTGACAAAACTCTACCCTTGAAAATGGGCCCCGCCTTAGTTGGATAAGTCAGTGGAGTCACTTATGCACCAGTGCATTGTTAAAAATAATAAAGAAACTAGGTAGCAATTAATATAGACTGACAGCTGTGAGTAATACTGAAATGGATACACTAGCTCAGATATCCAGGAAGACTGTGTGCCTGCTAAAGGCTGTACCCTCTGAGTAGTGATATGAGAGGTTTCACATTGTGGAGGAAACAGACTTCAATGAAATAGTCTGCAAATAAAAGGCAAGCAAGAATACAATAACAATCCTGAGAAAGTGGGTAGTGGTGGTAATGGTTTGGTATCCACAGTTCCTATATTATTGAAAAAGTTCAGTTATCTATAAAAATTAAGTGAGATATGCAAAGAAATAGGTAAGTGTCCTGGAAGGGAGCCTAAATTTAGCAGAGATAATAAATAAATATTTAGCAGAGATAATAAATAAATAAAGCAGAGATCATAAATATATTCAAAGAAATAAAGGAAAATATGCTCACAGATTGATGGAATGCATTTTGATTATGTCTTATTACATGTAAAGTATTAATAAAGAGATAAAATTTATGAAAAAAGAACCCAGTGGAAATTGTGAAATTAAAAACTGTGATAATTGAAATGAAAAATTTACTAGAAGGTCTCAACTGTGGATGTGAGCTGGTAGAAGAAACAATCAGCAACTTGAAGACAGATCAATAGAAATTATACAGTCTGAACAACAGGGACAAAAAAAAGAAAATAAACAGAACCTCAGAGAAACATGAGACAATATTAAGCACAACAAATATGCATAATGTAAGTTCCAGAAAGAGAATATAGAGAAAAGAGAAGAAAAATATTTAAATCATGTCTGAAAACTTTCCAAATCTGATGAAAAATATTATTCTATAAATCCAAGAAGCTCAAAGAACTCCATGTAGAATGAATACAAAGATATCAGTAGCCTGACACATCATAGTCAGATGTTGAAAGCTAAAGTCACAAGAAAATTTTGAAAGCAGGAAGAAAAAAAGACTCACTTATGAGATATCTTAGTCTGTTTGTGTTGCTATAAAAGAATATCACAGCCTGGGTAATTTATAAGGAATAGAAGTTTATTTGACTAATGGTTCCAGAGGCTGGGAAGTCCAAGATTGAGGGACTGCATCTGGTGAGGGCCTTCCTGCTGCATTGTAACATGGTGGAAGGTATCACATGGTAAGAGACGGTGAGAGTGTGCAAGACAGAGAGAAAAAGAGGGCTGAGTTCTTGTGATAACTAACCCTTTCCCATGATAATGGCGTTAATCCATTCATAAGGGCAGAACCCTCATGACCAAATCACTTCTTAAAGGTCCCGCCTTTTAATACCATCACAATAGCAATTAAATTTCAACATGAGTTTTTGAGGGAACAGTCAAACCACAGCAAGAGGGAACTTCAATAAAATTAACAGGTGACATCTCATGAGAAGGAATGAAGGCCAAAAGCCATTGGGATAACATAGTCAGGATGCTTAAGGAAAACAAGTGCTAACTACTGATTCTACATTCAGCAAAGTTATTTTTCAAAAATTAAACTAAAATAATGACACTCCACATGAACAAAAACTGAGAGAATTTGTTGCTATCAGATGCATCTAAGAAGGAATACTAAAGGAAATTCTTCAGGCTGAAAGCAAGTGATAGCATATTCAGATTCAAATCCACAGAAAAAAGCAAAGCACACTGGTAAAGGTAATTTTGTAGGTAATTATAAAAGACTGTATAGTTAAATATTTCATCTTCTTTCTTCTCTTAACTGATTTTACAAGAAATTTCATAAATAATGTAGTATACAGTTGTATTGTTAGGCCTATAATGTGTAGACATGTAATATATTTGAAAATAACAACATGGTGCTGGTGGATGGAAACTAAGCTATATTAGAATAAGGAAGTTACATCGGATGGAAACTCAAACATACAAGAAGAAATAAAGAGAACTAGAAATAACAAATAATAAGGTTAATATTACAAACTTTATAAATATATACTTACCCTCCTCTCAGCTTCATTAAAAGACATAAAATTATATAAAATAATAATTACAAAAATGTCTTATTAGGCTTGTAATGTATATACATGTGATATGTATAACAATAATAGAACAAGAAGGGGAGGAGGGATTGAACTATATAAGAATGAAGTTTCTAAATCTCACTAAAATTAAGTTAGTATAAAAGTTAAGATGCATTTTGAAAGTCTTAGTGCAACCACTAAGAAAATAATTCAAACATATATAACTTAAAAAATCATCAAGGAGAATTTTAACCCTCATACATTTTGGTAGTATTATAAAATGATATAGCTACTTTGGAAAACAGTTTGGCAATTTTTTCAAATGTTAAACATAGAGTTGCCATATGGCTCAGCAGTTTCACTCCTTGCTATTTACCCAAGAGAAAAAAAAAACATGTTTACACAAAAATCCATACACAAATGTTCATAAAAGTATTATTTATAATAGGTCAAAAGTTTAAGCAACCTAAATGTGCACCAAATAACCAATGAATAAATAAAGTGTGGTATTTTAATATAGTAGAATATTATTTGACAATGAAAGAAACGAAGTACTGATACTTGCTATAACATGGATGAACCTGGAAAATAGTATGCTAATTGAAAGAAGCCAGACACAAAAGGACACATATTGTATGATTCCATTCATATGAAATGTCCACAATAGGTAACTCTATAGAGAAATAAAATAGTTTAGTGGTTTACAGGGCCTGAGAAGAGTAGAGAATGGGGAGTGACTGCTAATAGGCATGGATTTCTTTCTTGAATGTCAAAAATATTCTATTGTGTTAGTGGTTTCACAACTCAGAACATACTATAAACCACTGCCTTGTACACTTTAAAAAATTAACTGTATGGTGTGTAAATTACATCTTAATAGAGCTTTTACAAAATCATCACAAATTGTGCTTTGTACTTTTTATAAAGCAATGAGTATAAATTAGCACCATTCAGTGCCAAAATTCTCTCTCTTCCTGCTTTATAGGAAGTAATTGGGTAGGTATGTGGACTACCTCCATTTTATCATTGAGAAAACTTGAGGCTTAAACATGACAAGTGACTTGTCGAAGTTCCCACAGACATTAATTAGGTAAAGAAACATCAATGGGAATACAGGTTTTCAGACTCCAGAAACCTTGTTTTTCCTAATATCTCTCACAAAAACCTGTGGGTCTCATAGCTACCTTTTGTTGCCTTGGCCAAAAACCTCCCACAAAAACAAAAAAAATTAATTTTATAAGTTAGGCTTATATAAATTAACTTTCCAGAAATTAAACACTGAACTTTTTGATACAATTATCTCCACTTTTTACTCTGTATATCTATGCATGCGCATTCATTTTTAACATAATTCAGATCACACCATATATATAATGATTTAGCTTGTTTTAAAAATTTGATATTATCTCCTGAGTAATTCCCCATGGCATTGTTCTTCGGAAACATAATATAATAATGGTCTAATATTTACTCTATGTATGCATCATAATTTATTTAGTGTTCTCACTGTTGGACATTTAAATGAATTCAAGTTTTCTTACTCTAAGAAAAGTGCTATGTGCATAAATATTCATCTGAATTTGACTATTTACTTAGAAGAAACTCCTAGAATGTATGAACTTTTAAAAGACTCATAATGTATATAGCCAAATTATTATCTCAACAGGTTACACAAATTAATATCAACAAAGCATTTATAGGGTAGCTATAAAGGGTAATGGTGAAGGGTAAGAATCAGAAAATCTAAGTTTGAAACCTGGCTCTACCACTTACTAAGTGCATAGTGTGTTGGTAAGGGTTCTCCAAAGAAACAGAACTGACAGGACATTGTGTGTGTGTGTGTGTGTGTGTGTGTGTGTGTGTGTGTGTGTGTGCGTGCACATGTGCATGCACATGTGCATGTACATGTATATATGAATGTGCATTTAGATATATGCAAAGAAAGGAGGGGAGAAAAGAGGATAGGATTGAGGTTGAGATTTTAAGGAATTGGCTTATACAATAGTGCAAATAGTGGAGGTTTGTCCAGGTGAAAATTTGGTAGGGTAGGCTGCCAGGCTGTAGACCAGGGAAGAATTCAAGTCCAAAAGCTGTCTGGGGGCATAATTCCTTCTTGCTCAGGAGAGGCCAGTCTTTGTTCTATTCAGGCCTTCGATTTCTTGGTTAAAGCCCACCCACAGTATGGAAGGCAATCTATCTTACTTAAAGTCTACTGATTTAAATGTTAATCTTATCCAAAATACACCTTCACAGAAACATCCAGAATAATGTTGACCAATTATCTAGGCACTGTGGCTCAGTCAAGTGGACATATAAAATTAAACATCATGATGTGTGTATTTAGTGAGTGATCTCTACTTTGATTTCCTCATCTGATAATAGAGTAATGAGGTATCTACTTTAAAGAATTTGGGGAAAATAATTAAGTAAAATATATGAAACATGTCTGGCACAGAGTAAACACACAGTAAATATTAGCCACTATATTATTATATCACCTTACTATCACTAACAATGCTTATTGCTTGGAAAACGTCACTAATTGTGAAAGATCACAAATCAACAAACCAATGAACTGTCTCAAGGAACTGGAAAAGGAAAAGCAAACCAATTCTAAACCCAGTAAAATAAAAGAAATAACTAAGATCAGAACAGAACTAAATGGAATCAAGAACAAAAGTACTGTATAGAAGATTAATAAAACAAAAAGTTGGTTCTTTGAAAAGATAAATAAAATTGATAGCCCTCTTGCTAGACTGAACAGAAGTAGAAAGGAAAGGACACTAATAAGCTCAATTAGACATGAAAAAGGAGAGATCACAGCAGATATCACAGAAATACAAAACATCATCTTTGAATACTATAAAAATCTCTATGCCCAAAACCTTGATAATATGGAGGAAATGGATAAATTCTTAGAAACACACAGCCTCCCTAGGCTTAATTAGAAAGAAATAGAATTCCTGAACAGACCAATATCAAGTACCAAAATTGAAGCAGCAGTAAAAAATCTTCCAATACAAAAAAGGCCCAGGCCAGAGGGGTTCATACCTACAAGAACTGGTACCTATACTGCAGAAATTATGCCACAACATTGAGAAGGCCAGAATCCTCCCCAACTCATTCTACAAAGCAAGTATCACCTTGATACCAAGCCAGGAAAGGACACAACAAAAAAAGAAAACTATAGACCAATATCCCTTGTGAATAGTGGATTAATAAAATATGGCATATGTATACAATGGAATACTACTCAATTATAAGAAATGATGGTGATCTAGCACCTTTTATATTTTTCTAGATAGAGCTTGAGCCTATCCTCTGAAGTGAGGTATCACAAGAATGGAAGAATAGGCATCACATGTACTCACCATCAAACTGGTACTGACTGATCAACACTAAGGTGCTCACACAGTAGTAATATTCTTTGTGAGTAGGGAGGTTAAGGGTGGGTAAACTCACAACTAATGGATGTGGTGATCATTGTAGGGGAGGAAGGGCACGTCTCAAATCATGGTTGGGATGTGGCAAAGTCATAACATGTAACCAAAATCTTTGTACCCCTATAATTTCCTGAAATAAAAACAATAAAAAAATACAAATACATCATGTAGCAGGGATAATTCACTAACTCACTAAAATTGTCACTTTCACAGAAGATAGGACTTTGAAGGCATAGGTCTCTGAATAGATCTTTTTTTGG
>CAUYSK010007889.1:0-51975 GCA_963575035.1 Avahi laniger
CAGGGGCATTGTCCAATATCAAAAGAACTTTAAGAGTCTATTCCTTACTGGCAAGGTACTTTCTGACTTCAGAGCAAAGCATCTGTCCAGAAAACCAATCCAGAATAAAGGTTCTCCTTGTCCAGGCCTTCTTGTTGTTAAGCAAAATACTGACAGCTAGTATGTATCTTTTCCCTTCAAGGCCTAGAGGTAGTAGCTTTAATAGATAAGGGTAGCTTTAATTATAAACCCAACCCATCTAACAGTAAAGTTAGACTATTTCTTCCTTCCTTAAATCTTGGTGGTCACTTTTCTTCCTTACTAATAAATGTCTTTTGTGGAATTTTTTTTTTTCCCCCCAGAATAGGGCACTTTCATCTACATTAAAAACCTGTTCAGGCAGATGTCCTTTTTCCCCCCGTGATTTTCTTAATGGTGTCCGGGAACTCCTGTGGTGCCCCTTGGCTAGCAAAAGCTGCTTATTCTATTATCTTGCAATTTTTCAAGCCAAACTTCTTTCTAAAATTATCAAACCATCCTTTGCTGGCATTAAATTCTGCAGCTTTAAATCCTTCACCTTCCTTTTGTTTTCTGTTGTCATATAACGACTTCACTTTTTCTTGAATCATATTACAGTCCATAGATGCACCCTTCTTATAGAAATGCTGCATTCACAGAAAAGCAGGATTTTCAATAAAAGATAAAAAGATATTTCACAAAAAGTGCAAGATTTTCATGCCTACTAGCATAACTGCAGTGACAGCCTCACCAATTTCTTTTTCTTTTTACAATAGTCCTTATGCTGGATTCATTTATCTGGAAGTGGTGGGTAACTGTAGCACCATACCTCAAGCTACTGGACATACCAAACAATTCCACTTTTTCTTGTAATGTCATGACTTTGCTTCCTGGGAACACTTCCGCCATCACTAGTGGCACTTCTTATGGGTACTCCTGTGTTATTCAAGGCTTACAGTATTGTACTAAACACAATGAAAAATATTCAAGAGCCAAGAGAGATCACCCTTTACTGTGATAGGCAATTTACTGGAGAAAGGAACTGGTCACATGGAGCTGATTAGTATCAGGTGGCATTTTAAGGAGATACATGCAACACTTTAGCTCAGTGCAAGAGCAACAAGAGGTGGGTGGCTACAAAATAATTACAGTAATACAGTTTGCACTATGTACTACAGTTAATTTTATGCAATTATGACTTAATCTTTATGTTTGTTTACATTTCCCTTGACTGCCAGTGGTGCCATGTATGATCTGCAAGTGTTTGTGTTGGTAAGTTTTGATAAACTTTAATTTTTAAAAATAGATTTGTATATATTTTATGGTTGTGAATGATAAAATAGACTAGTATCTACATATATTTTATGTATTCATGGCATATCTAACATTTTCTTATTTTTTCAATATTGCTAGGCTACACAGTTTCTCTGTGAGTTTTTTTCAAATTGTTGCAAATCTCCCAAATAGTTTCCAATATATTTATTGGGCAAAAAATCCATGTATAAGTGGACTTGTGTAGTTCAAACTCATGTTGTTCAAGGATCGACTGCATAGTTATTGAATACCTATGATGTGCCAGGCACTGTATTAGGCTCTGGGGATAGAGTAGTACTTAAAATAGACACATCTACTCTCTATATGTAGTCAGACCACAGAGCAGTGCAAATAGCCTTTAGGATAATTCTTGGAGAAGGTCACATATATGGCAGACATACCTCCTATGGGAAGCCAATTCCTAATAGTTCTTTTGTCTTAAGCAGAGACTGGGAGCTAAAGCAATTATTCTAATATGTCCATTTTGTTCAATGCTTTCTACTGGTATTAATTCATTCACACAGGGCAAGCACCAAAAGAAACCTCTACATACATGCAAATATTCAACCAGATTTGACAGTTATTTCCAAATTGTTCCACGCTGAATTTCCTATGTGTCATTTTTCACCTCTTCATGCGCCCATCTCTGAATGTCTCCAGCCTACCTACTCGCAGTAAAGAAATTAGCGTCTGGTTTTCACTAATTTGTCTCCCACATGAAACCCTATATTTCAATCCAGCCCAGATGGTGGGTGTTTACATGAGTCCTTCTACACTCAAAAAGTTCTTCCTTATTGCAGGTTGTTTGGTAACTTAGTAAGTGGGAAAAATATGCCCATACTTCTAGAGAGTGGTCTGCTTCACACATAGTTACACATCAATGGATGTGTAACTTGGGGTTTGGTTTCAAGAGAGTTCAAGAAAATAAAAGTTCCATATCCTGCTGTGAAGTTAAAGAAGATCAGCCACAATGGGTATCATAGTATTGTTTTCCTTATTATAATTGTACATTATCTAATTATAATTAAAAGAAGGTTGGTAGAATTTTGCTTCCAGGTTTCTAAGGACAGTTCTTTTGTTATAGCTCCTTTCTTGTTCTTAATATTTCTTTAAACAATAGATTTCTTCAAGTGTACCGTGTGCTTCTCCAGATAGAAACTGTAAACCTTTAAGTGATTTATCTGTTCTGAACTGAGGCCACCATATGTTTCTTCTTTCCCTCGTACTTTAAATTACATTTTCTATTTGAGAACGAGTTGTTTTGTGTTGTGTTTTAATCAGTTATGAAAAAGTTTGTCTTTATGTCATTTTGAATAGTTTATTAAGTATATTTATAAGAACACAAATGTTCAAAATAAATGGAATATGTTCTGTAGATATTTTTATAAAAGAAGCAAGAGAGGCAAATTCTTTAAAGTAATTCAAAAAGTTTCCTGGGCAAAATGTAGGAGACTCTAATCTGGGAATGGTAAAAGTATAGACTAACTCTGGGAGATTAATAACTGACATGGACACTTGTCTAAAAATTCTTAGTTGGTAAGCCCTGATGACCTATAATTTCCCAGAAACGTCTCTGGATAATGAGCACTTTTATTAAAGGTGGCTAGATACCTTGGCAATCATTGAAGTCATATGGTCAATGATTTTTTGAAATAATTGTATCAGATTAAGTAAATTCTCTTTTATTCTTAGTTTACTAAGAACTGTTTTTACAATCATGAGTGGATATTAAATTTTATACAATTTTTTCTTCATTCATTGACATGATTATATGATTTTTCTCCTTTATTTTTTTAATTTGGGTGATTCATTTATTAATTTTCAAATGTTAAACCAACCTTACATTCTAGAGTAAACTTGATTTGGTTGTGATATATTTATTATTCTAACATGTCACTATATTCTATTTTCTAATATTTTGTTTAGGATTTTTGCAGCAATGTCTTTATGAAAAATCGGCCTGTATTGATCCTTCATTTTAAAGTCCATGACAAGTTTTAGTATCAAGGTTTTGCTGACCTTTTAAAATGAATTAGAAAGTGTTCTCAGTTCCATTGTCTGCAAGAATCTATATAGAATTCTTGAACATCAATAAAATTTTCCTGAAATATTTGAAAGAACTCACTGGTGAAGCTGAGTTTAAAGACTTTTTTGTGGGAAGATTTGTATTAAGGATTCAATTCACTTAACAGATATAAGAACTATTCAGATTTTTTGTTTCTTGTATTAGTTTTGAAAAACTAATTCCCAGTTTTCTAGGAATTTATCAATTTTATCTAAATTTTCAAGTTTATTGGCATAAAATTGTTCACATTATGCTCTTAGTACCCTTTCGATATCTCTAGGGTCTGTAGTGATGTTCCATTTTCAGTTCTAATATTGGTAATTTGTATTACTCTTTTCTTATTGATCAGTGTCAATTCAAGAGTCTTTTCAAAGAACAAATTTTTGGCTTTGTTGATTTTTTTATTTATAAATTTGTATTTTGTATCATTATTCTCTACTTTTATCTTTAATGTTTCCTTCTAATTTTTTTTTTTTTTTGGTTTTCATTTGTTATGGGTTCTTCCCCCACATTCCTTCAGACCAATTCTCACATTCTTGATTTTTAGCCTTTCTTTTTTTCTTGTATATATGTTTAAGACTATAAATTTCCCTCTGGTCAGAGCCTCAGCAAATTCCTAAAAGTTTTGGTATATTTTATTTTATTTTCATTTAGTTCAAAACATTTTCTAATTTCCTTATTTCTTATTTTGTATGTAAATTATTTACAAATGTGTTGCTTAATTTCCACACATTTGGAAATTTTTTATATATTATTTTTTGTTGATTTCTAGCTTAACTCCACTAAGAGCAGGGAACACACTCTGACTGATAAGAATCCTCCCAACTTAAGACTTATTTGATATTTCAAGATATGGTTAATTTTGGCAAATATTCCACATGCACTTGAAAATAATATGTACTGTTAAGTTCAGATATTATGTCTTTATTGACTTTTGTCTGTTTTATTTATCAATTAATAAGAGATGTATAATATGCTATGATTATAGATATGCCTATTTCTATGTTTTTGACTTGTATCCGTTTTTGACTCATATATTTTGAAACTATGTTACTAGGTACTTACAAATTTAAGATTATAATATATATCTGGCTGTCAGATCCTTTTATCATTTTGAAATGTTGCCACTTATCTCTAAACATGCTCCATTACCTGATATTATTACAAATACAGCAGCTTTTTGGGGGGATTAGGATTTGCATTATTCCTGTGTTCAACCTTTTCCTTTCAAACTTTCTGTGTATTTATGTTTAAGATGTGTATCATGTAAGCAACATATAGGTGGATTTTATTTTTCATCCAATTTGGCAGTCTTTACCTTTGGAGTATTTTTTTCATTGACATTAAATGTAATTACTGATATTTGTAGTTTTATAGCTATAATCTTAATATTTATTTTCTATTTGTTTCTTCTGCTTTATATATGTTTGTTTTCTCTTTTTCTTCCTTTTAAATTAATTATTTTAAATCATTCCATTTTCTTTCTATTGGTTTGTTGTTATCTTATTGTTTTTAATGGTTACCCTAGAAATTAAAGTATGCACCCTTTTTTTGTTATGGTCCAATATAAATTAGTATTTTTACTCCTTCCCAAACAATGTTGATACCACATGTTCATTCCCTTTGCCCTTTCTATCTTTTGTGGTATTTGCTATGCATATTAGTTCTATATGTATTTTATATCACACAGGACATTAGTATTATTGTTTTTCACAGTAAATATTCATTTTTATATACTCACATTATTTAACACTGGTCAATGACTGTCTTTCTTTCTTTCTTTCTTTCTTTCTTTCTTTCTTTCTTTCTTTCTTTCTTTCTTCTTGACATTGAGCTTTCTTACAGGTAAATTGATCTACTAGAAAAGCTGATAAGGAAACCATTTACACAACTAATTAGAGCTTTAGCAGAGCAATTTGCCTCATGCCAAATGAAACAAGGTCACCAAGAAGGAAGTCTGAAAACTTTAATTTTATACTGAGCTTACCACTAGCTGACTATAGAATATTGAATAACTCTTTCAACTTGTCTATATGTATTTTCATATCTTTAATATGAGAGGATAGGATTATAGAAAATTAATTCCTATTTTAGTTTTCTATAATACAAAGACATTTCTTCTATGCCAGAATTATTCTACTAGACTGTGCTATTATATCATACTGTCCCTTATTATTTTAAATTATTAATTTATTTAAATTTAATTCAATTATAAATTTATTCATATTAAATTAAACAAGACTTGATTTTATTGAATTATTTTTAATGTAATTACAGCTACAAGTATAGTTAATAGAGTTTTTGTTATTGCCACTCAAATCTAAAAGTTAAACTAAAATATTTCAATTTTTCTGTAAATTATCATAGGAAAATTATATTGTCAGCTAAATATAATATTTTCAATGACTATTAAAATTCTGTTGCTTTCTTGATTATGCATCATTTAACTGATGATCTGTGATACTTTCTTCTGATACTTAATACACACTCACATACACATATACACAGATATAAAGGCAAGTTTTCTTCTGTGATATGTTATTTTATGTTTCCAATTATCTCAAGGGACATAATGAAATTCTCAAGAATTTATTTTAATTCAGTTTAATTTAAAAAATAAATATGCCCCATGTCATTTGGGGTGCTGATTGGAAAAATAAGAGAAAAATAATTAGTATTAAGTTAAACAATTCCTGAGAGGTTGGAAATAAAATTTAAAGGACAAATAAAACTTCTTATTTCTTGTTACATAATAGAAATTCAGTAAATGTTGAATAAATGAATGAATGTCAACTGTGAATAAAAGGGAATTAAATTTACAAAATCATTTGAACAGGAATGTAATTGAGAGTGACTAACGCTGCAACTTGGCAGTATCTGGGGAAATCAGAATTATTTAATTCATTTCTTTAAACTATAAAGAAGCATTTACAGAATGGGCCAGCATTTGTCATCACAAGCCAATGGTATAGCAGTAATTAGTAGCTGCCAGAAAAATTCCATTGCAACCAATGTAGCCATGTAGAAATCAATACTTATCTAGGGAAGTCCAAGGCAAGGAATGTTCATGTCTTCTTTAAATACCGTTTCTTCTTATTTCTTTATCTTATCTTGAAAACTTCACACTCAAATCTATTCATAATGTTTGACTTGTTAAAGTTAGGCATCATTACTTACAAAGTCAAATGTAATCTATTTTGCATGTCTGTGTCCATAGTCCAAAAACTAACTCATCCAGAGAATAACTAGATTTGTTTAACTCAGGCAGGAGGAAAATTTTCAAAGTTTTCTAACAAGTTCTCCAAATTAACTGGCTTATATTTTTCTCTTGAAAATATATTTCAAATACTCACTCCTTCTGGTTCCTCTAATGGTTGTTCTTTCATATCCCATCACAAAGTTTTACCTTTCATAGAATTTATTGTGGAAGGATGAGGAAAAACTAGCACTGATTTCAGCAACTAAGAGGGGACTAGAGTCCTTCTAGATGGATCTTTAGCATGTCCACAGCCTTCTAAATAGTGCTTCATATTTACTTTTTACTTATAATATAGAAACAATATATATTCATGGCATTGTGGGGGAGAAGGAGAACATCCCCTTTGCCCCAGGAAGGTTCTCTGAAGATCAACTCACAATAAGGCAGATCAATAAGAGAAAGAGATTACAATTTTTTTTTTTTTACTCTGTGCACAGGGAGAATCACAGAATTATTACCTAATATTCCAGTGGTGTCCACAAGTTTATACCTTCATTTTAGACAGGAGGAGGAGATGAAGCCTATAGGTAATTCTGTTGAGGGGCAATAAATGGTTACTTGGGAGAATGAATGGATGGGGGAAAACAGGTTGGCTTGTAAATGATTCTCTTTGGAAATTAAATTAACCTAAGAGACAAATATTAGCTTTAAAATGGGTTGGGCCAGGTTTGGTTGCATTCTTGATCTTTTTTCCTGCAATATATTGGGAAAACTGGGAGAGGAAGGAAGAGAAAATTGTTCTTGATGGGTCAGTCTGGTTTTCATGAAGAGAGAGGGAAAACCCCTTGCAATGCCTGTTGATCTCTAAGGGCTTTTGATTCAAAATATTGTTTATACCAGTCATATTTTGGGGTGAAATTTTCTGAGCTCTTCAGCATAAAATTTGTAAAAATAACAAAAAGTATCAGTAATTTCACCATACAGATATAATACCTGTTTATTCGGTGACACATTTTCTTCATGCTAAATCTAGTCAATATTGTATGTACAGTCTGTACTCTGCTGTTTTGTACTTTACTTTATAGATGTTCTAAAATTAGTAATTTCCCAATTGAACATTTAGGCTATTTCTACTTTTTAAATATTTTAAATATTTTTGGATATACATCATTGTCTACAAATCTTTATATTCATAACTAATTATTTCCTTATGATTAATTACTAGCCATGGAATTATGTGCACCTTTGGCATAGCATTTTATAACTCTAGATAAAGTTTACGAATTACCAAGAAACAATTTTTGAACTCCATGTAGCAGTGTACAAGAAGAGCCATTTTCAGCAACCTCAACAAAATTATTACAGCTTTCTTTACTTTTTGCCGATTTTTAGAAGAATAAATGTATCTGTTAGTTTTATATGCATTTTTTCACAGCTTATTCTTTGAAACAGACAAGTTCAGCTGTATTGTGGAAAAAGAATTTCAGGAGAGATTGAACCTGGTGAGATGCAGATAGCTGCTCCACCTGAGCACAGTTTCCTCACTTCTCCAGTGAAGCAGGTGTCTCCTATGTGGCTCACTTGCTTGTATATATGGTGCCATTGCTCATTCTCTACCTGGTTGGCCCAACAGCTCCCTACAATCTGTGCCACTGAGATTTGTGCAGTCAGGGTCAAGATACTGATCATCTTCTGAAATAGATGTCAATGAATTGTTCTGCAACTCACGTGGAGCACCAAGGGTGCCAGTGACTCAGGTCCAGGGGACCCAAGTTTACCATATGGATATGCATCATTACATTGTCATGATAATGCAAGGATAAACACTGGACTTGATGCCAATGTCTACAATGCTGTGTATTCATCAAACAATAAAAACTACTTCCAGAGATATCAGTGTAAGTCAAGACCATCCTAGAAGATCCACAACATCGAAGCTTTCTAGAGAACAAATATATTGTGGACAACTGCTTGACTTTCTCGTAGATATAAATAATTTAATCATAAACCAATTTATATGCACCCTGTTGGGTTTTTG
Source organism: Avahi laniger (assembly GCA_963575035.1). NCBI lineage: Eukaryota > Metazoa > Chordata > Mammalia > Primates > Indriidae > Avahi > Avahi laniger. The sequence goes on from CAUYSK010007889.1 coordinate 8,614, forward strand.
TTTTGTTTCCTGAGTAAAATGTTCTTAAGAAATTTGACAGTGGTAAATAAAATCTCATTATAACTGCTGAGAAATTCCTGCTAGCTTATTCAACATTCAAACAATGTTTACAGACCAGAGGCAGTTAGAGTGTATGGGTAAGGAATGTAGCCTCTGCTGTCAGCCCAGATTGCTCCAGCTCCAATCCAGCTTCTCCAATTAATAGCTGTGAATTTGGGCGATTTAGTTAACCTCTCAGTGCCTCAGTTTTCTCTGTAAAATCGGGATAATTTGAATCCTACCTCAGCAGATGCGACAAGGATTAAGTACAATAACGTGTTTATAACAAGGCCTGAAACATAGTAAGCGCTCTATAGAGAGTATCAATTAATGTAAGGCATCTATAGACCAGACATTTGACTCAATACAGCAATATATATATGAATATAAATTAGCTGTAGTGAATAACCTCAACTAATTTACAACATAGTAAGGAAAATAAAACATGTATTCAAAATCTACAGATTCTTCAAGGCTCAGATTAAATGCATCAAAGTCTTAGGCCTGGAGCAGTGGCTCATGCCTGTAATCCTAACACATTAGTAGGCCAAGGCAGGAGGTTTGCTTGAGGCCAGGAATTTGAGACCAGTTTGAGTAAGAGCAAGACCCGTCTCTACAAAATACAGAAAAATTAGCCAGGCATGGTGGTGCACGCCTGTGGTCCCAGCTACTTGAGAGGCTGAGGTGGGAGGATTGCTTGAGCCCAGGAGTTTGAGGTTGCTGTGAGCTATGATGATGCCACTACACTCTAGCCTGGGAGACAGAGGAAGATTCTCAAAAAAAAAAAAAAGCATCAAAGTCTTCATTAATTCCATGTATTCAATGTACTTTTTCCCACAGTAGCTTAAATAGACTTCTTCTTATCATGTTCTATCAAGTTTTGTAATTAACTATGTGCATGTTTATTCTTTCCTACCAGATTGTGATCTCCTTGAGGCAGACTCATTTCACCCTCCTTCTCCATGCCTGGTCTGGTGGCTGGCACAAAGTAAGTGCCGAATGATTTTTGATGAATGAATAACGATACAAGGCATTACATGGCGATGGCCACAAAAGCATCACAGTCAAAACACTATAGACATTCGTCTTCCTCTCCTGCCATAAAAGCTGCAGAGATCCAGAGAGACCGGCTCCTGATTTGCATTATTAGGGAAAGTTTTATGAAAACCATGGCACTGGAGGAGGTTCTTAAATGATTGAACAAAGCACTCAGTCTTACTGCTCCTCCGCTTCCTTAATCAGCCTTTTCTAATCTTCTCTCCTCATTGTGAAAGTCAGCAAATATGTGTTTCTTTCCTGAATGCATGCCTCCTCAAATTAACAGAAATAGCCCAAGCATTGATTTTCAAGACATAATTCACCCCCAGTGCTCATGTCCTAGGAAATGGAGAGCTATGTGACAGAGATACACATCATGTGTCCAAAGATAACTTCGTAATGGTTTCTGGGTTGTTAAAATAGGAGGAAACCATTGCCTTTTAGAGGAAAGTTACAGTAAACGTCACCATATGAATAAACATTGCAGTGACATGCTTAAGCCTGGTTTTACTTGTTATGATTATGTTGCCTGACTCTTACCACCAGAAGTGCTTCCCTCATATTTTCCTTCACATTAACATTTACGATGAAGGGGCAGCATTCCTCTTTGCTCACATTGGCCAAAATGAGTCCCTCTACACCCAGCAATATTTCAACAGTCACAGACCAGCGAGAGACCAGCATAAACCCAGCTTGCTATGGACCCCAGCATGTTCCACCAGCTTTACCCCAGCCAACAGAACTGCCATTTGAAATCCATCTGCTGCATTTCACAGACCGAAATTCTGACCTAGCAGGTAGTCGCAGAGCGCGAACTGAGCAGAAAGGACCAGAGGTTCTAAAGGGAAACATTCTTCAACACCGCTATGTGTTCCCTAAGACATGAAACACCTAAGACAGCACCTTGAGGCATATTTTTCAGTGCAGAAGTGGCAAAAAAACAGAACATGACTCCCCACCCCTTCTCTATATTCCAATGAGATTTGCTAGTTTAACCAGAGCCGCAGTACAAAAGCACTTGTGGTTCATGTTATATTAATAGTGTGGCCTGATTATCAAAAACCATTACTCTTGGTTATCTTGCCGCGGCTGTGCGGAGCTGCTATAAGTCAGAGTGACTGCCCACACAGTGTTTGCTCCGTGCGTATGATAACAGTATTCTTAATACAAAAGTGCATTTGTAAAATTATTGCCTTTTAAAGATCAGGTTTGTAATAAATGAGATGTGATCACACAATTGCTTTTCTCTGTATAAAAAATTAAATACATAAATTAAATGTCAGCATCCCCCATTGTCATGGCTTCCGACGGGTCAGTTTACTTGTGGTCAAACTCTGAGGTATGGCTTTCAAAGCAGATGCCTTGTTAGCTGAATTCTGGCCAGAGGCACAAGCAGTTGCTTTTCTTCTCCTTTTCTTTGATGTTGTCTTCTGTAGTTCTGATTGCTGCCTTGTGGATCCAACCCTTTTTTATGCTTGTTGAGGGGTGCTTTGTTTAGTTTTGTTTTGTTTTTAAAAGCAGTAATGATAATGGATCAGAAACCGCACTATTTCCCTATAGATGCAAATCATTGTTTCCGGTTCTTTGCAGAACTCCATGTGGCTCAGAGTGGCTGCATTCATAGCTCCTTAATGCTAATGCCTCCGTGGTTGACTTTCTAATGTAGCCCTCCCTCACTGCGACACTTTCACAGGCTCAGGTTTTGTGTGGAAGAACAGACAAAGACAGGAAGGAAAGCAACTCTAATAAAGTAAAAGAACTGGGTTTTAATGCTCACTAATCTCCTCCTCTAGGTTATATGTCTCATTATACATGTTACACTGACCGGAATAAGAGAGACACGGCTTTACTTGCGAAACGCAAGGGACTCTATTACTGTGCTTCTTCCAAAGCTCCCAAGTTCCTTTATAAACAAAAATATAAGGGGAAAATATATAGGACTCTCTCTCCCCTTACGCTTTTCATATTTGAACAGCATTTTAGAATCCCTGATTGTTATAGACAGTTAAACTTTTCAGACCTAATTCATTAAAAAAATATATTCATGACAAGTTGTTTGAAATGTGGTCCCTTAAGCTTTTTCTGTCTTTTAGAAACTGTTTCATATCGCTATCTAAGAAGAAAAGCCAGCCAAGATTTACATTTTAATTTAGTTAACCAAATAGTTCAGACTGTGTTCTCCAAAGACAAAGACTGGTCTGTAAGTGGGCCGGATTTTCCTGTATTTTATTGCTGTAATTTGCATGAGAAACACCAGATCCTGTATAATTGTTGCTTTGTTGTTGTGATACGAGTAGCTGTTTCCAATGTCAATAATTATAACTTGAAATGAAATTTAGTAGCAGTTAGGGGGTGGGGAGTGGAGGCGACTGCCAGCCAGTCAGAATTTCACATCAAACTAACCGCAGTCTAGCCTTCCACTGTGATGCGGGCAGCAACCAGGCTTCCAACAAAACTCCACACAAAGTAAACAGAATGAGCAAGTCACTCTAGCCACACTATACAGCTCGTGTTAGGCCATTTTGTTGGGTGTCTAATGAAGAACTAGCATGTTTTATATATGATGGCTGCTAATTGCTTCATTACCCATGCAAATCATAAAGGCAAACTGTGTCTTATCATAAAATCAGTAACTAGGCCATTTAAAAGCGAGGCTCAGGAAAACATTATTATGTCCATGCTTCTTTTGCTCTTGCGTTCCTTTTTTTTTTTTTTTTATGACTTTGTATTAAGTTGTAGCATTTTCTCGGTGGTCGTTTGTTCCTTTAGATTAGTCTTCAGTTAAGATAAGCACGTAATGGATGAAGCGAGGGGCTGCGTCGAGATTGCTGCTGCCGCGGCTGCTCTTAGCCCAGGCCGGCAGCCAACCCACCTACCACGTTGCCCCTGATGCTCGCACCTTATCTGAGGAAGGACACTGTGAAGAGGGACTGCGAAATCTTGGATCTGCCCGTGCAGCGCTGTGTCTGCACCCACCCTTTGTCAACACGGGGAGATTCCCTTGCTGAGACCACTGCCGCGCCGTCTTTTCCAGGTAACATGAAACCAGCAGGGTGGAAAAGGAAAATGAAAGGGGAAGTGGCGTAGAGCACCCGAACACCCTGGAAGACCCCCCAGCTGAGTGAGGTGTCCTTATAGACAGTTACCCCTTCATTACTGAAAATTTGGAACCTCCTGAGCTCCTTATTCCAGATGAGTAACACCTTAGCGTGGACTAAGGCTACTTCCCACATTTTCCTTATAATCAACCCAAGTTAACAGGCAACATTTTGTTGTCCTTGTTGTTGTTTTTCTCATCACAGGAAGAAGAAAAGTCTTCAATGAAGGAATTTTTAAAAATACATAAATTTGTAACCAAAAATTAAAATCTTACGAGGTAGTTTTCATTAGGGCACCCAACTCAAGTATTGCAGGCGTACAAACTGGAAGACTGAGGCATCTTTTGCAGTGAATATAATTCTAGGCTAACTAGCAGAGGTGGTGTCGAGGTAACAAAGAAATTCTGCCTGTGCACTAATTCCTCGCCGCAGCTGTTGGGGTGTTAGATTAGGAGGCTGTACACCTTTCCCAGGAATATTAAAGCAGACTGTCTAACCGCCTGTGTTTGTCCTCGTAGCCTCATTCTTGCTGCTAGCAGAGCATGTCCCAACTGTTGTCAATTTATCAATGTAACGTGCACTGGTGGGCACAGTGTGAGCAGCCATTAGGACAGGTGCCTCTATCCATCACAGCCAGTCACTTGTTCCACCTTGTCAAGGAAACTAAATGGAGCTTTTGGAGAAATGTAAACAACTCTCTAATGGACAATCAAAGCACCACTTTCTGAAGCAAACAAGAGGAAGAAATCTGACAAGATGTTTTTAAGGGGGGGAAATACTATTTAAGTGTTTTTTAAAAGAATTTTTAATGACTGTGGTTTTAAAACACTGGGATGAAGTGGGCATGAAAGGAAGCAGACGGAAGAAGTAAAGCAAGGAAAGCAAAGTTCTTCTTGTGGCCAAAGATTGAGAAATTAGGATTACGAAGCTGTAATCAACGTGTTGAGCGGGGGAACCGTCGACTATTCTGGGATAGATTCACAAAGTTGACAGGAAAGTCAGCTTTTAACAACATAAAGAAAGAAAGTCTAATAGAAATGGAAGGCTTATAGTTAATCATCTTTTATTAATGTATTTTTAAACTTTCAAATATGCATGAGAACAGGAAAACAATATTTAAATAAGACCCCCCTCCGAGGCAGAAGCCTAACTTAACAGATGGCTTTTTCACTGTGTCCCAGATCACAGAAAAGTCAGCTTTGTCAAACCAGGAGGAGAAGCAAATTCCTCAGAAAATGCCCTGCCTTTAACCCCCTACTTGGGACCATTCTTAGCTGATCAGCATCCCACTGTCGTGATGTTGCTCAGGGGAGGAGACAACCTCCAAAGTAGCAATTTCCAGCACGGGCATTCAGAACTGTACCTTGAATGTCACTGAGAAGTGATGAGGTAGGCAGACAAACCACGGAGCGCAGGTGTTCCTGGCACGGCGTGCCCGGTGCCTTTAGGCAGATGGACAGCGCCACACTGTGCCAGCTGAAGCTTCTGGGTGGTCTTCCAGGGAAGCTTTGTGGTTATCCATTCTGGAGGCAACAAAGCCTGGAGTAGCTGCCAATCCTGCATCATGGGGACATGGGGAGAGGTGGCCAATCTCAGAGCTGAATGCAAGTAAAGAGAAAGGAGAGATGCTCTTGTGATGCTCTAGGAAGAGGTTACCTTTTGGGAATCAGGTAACAGCTAGGGATCAAGAAGTCACTGCAACTTTGCTGGCTGACATGTCTGGGAATAAATAAGAAACCTGAGTTGGGAGTGTTGAAATTGGCGCTGACACTCTTTCACAAGAGAATACCTGCGTGAGTCCACTCGGACTTGGTGGGTGTCAGCTACTTCGTTCTCGCCAGTGTCCCTAATGTACAGCTACCCTGGGATCCAGAGGTCTATGTCCTACTCAGATAAGGTGAATAAGAGCTGGATCTTATCAGCTTTCTGGGGGCACAGTGACCTCAGTTCTCTAACCAAGTCTCCCTAACAGTCAGGACCAAACAGGAAGATGATGGTAACAAGCCACCCCAGGGAAGAGAATGTGCGTCTTTGTTTCTGGTTTGCTGAGCCATTCTCCAAACCGGTACTGTGCCATGAGAACTTTCTGTGATAGTGGAAATTTTCTCTTCAGTGTCCAGTATGGTAGTCCCTAGCCATATCTGGCTTTTGAGTAGTTGAAATGTGGCTAGCATAATTGAGACACTAAATATTTAACTTTAATTTTAATTAATTCAAATTTAAATTTAAATAGCTCCATGTGGCTAGTGGCTACTATTGGAGAACAAAGCTATAGACCCATTTCCTGAAAAAAATTGACCATATCTGAATCCGGTAAAGATCTTCTGGAACTGTGCTGTACAATATGGCTGTCCACATGTAACTATTTAAATTTAAATTAATCGTAGGCAAATGTAATTAAAGGTTTAGTGCCTTGGTCTCACTAGTCACCTTTCCAGTATTCAACACCCACACATGGCTAGCAGACACTGTATCAGTCGAGGCAGGTACAGAATATCCCTATCACCACGTCAAGTCATTTTGAACAGAGATGCTCTGGAAGTCAGTATAGACATCAATGCAAAGAGCAATTAAACCACTAAAAAACAGAGTCTCCAAATTCAACAAAATATTTTCTGCGTATTGTGGGAAGTAAAACTGAGACACAACAAAAATGTTAAAAGAGTTGATTTGAGCAAACAGTGATTCATGAATTAATAAGCACCAAACTGAAAGAGGGCTTGGGCTTGTGATAAAGCACTAGGGACAGACTTTTATATAGGGTGAGAGCAGAGGCAAGGCAGAGACAATAACTGATCGGTTACACTTACACAGTTGCATTATCTGGTCTGTCCCTCTGGAAAATCCCTAGTTACATAACTATAAGTCAGTACCCGGTTTCTGCTGGTTGAGGTTGAGTTTTATTTTTCTCTAATACAAGCATTTATAAGAAATGGCCTAAGTTAAGTTTTGCTTATGTTTGCATTTCAAGCAAGGTTAAGGACACTTTTAAGGCCTAACTGGTTTTTTCTGCTCAGGAATTTTCCAGGCCCCATCTCCATTTCAATTGGCTGTATCAATATCTATCTTTTACCAGGTGCTACGTTAAATTGTAGAGCAACAGTAGTAAACAGAAAATGTAGGGCCCTGCCCACATGGAACTTAGAAGCAAGTCGAGATTCAAAAACGTAAATAATTTTATTACTATCCAGTAGTATATGGGGGAGGGAGGCCAGATGAAGAGTGAGAGTTGTGGTAGCACATGAAAAGATCAATTAACCTAGAATTCAAAGATAGAAAATGTTCCCTCGAGGAAGAAATCGCAGAGCTGAGACCTGGAGGATGGATAGGCACTAACCAGCTGTGTTAGAGGCTGTGGCACATTTTGCACAGGGTGAGATGACTAGAAAAGGCCAGCAAAGGGTAGATCCCACAAGGCCTTGTAAGCCCCTAGTGTTTGGCCTTAATCTAAGAGCACTGGGGAGCTGAAAGTTTTAAGCAGGGAAATGAACCAATCACGTACCTACTTTTTTTTTTAGATTTTTCATATTTTATTAATGAGATCATTTAAACACATTCAAAAATCGGGCTAAAACATACAATTGGATAAAGAATACACTCTGATGCTAGATGCTGTTTGTAAGAAAAATTCACTCTCTACTCCCAGTTTTGGCCTCTAGAAAACTGACCCTTTAAATCAGATCAGTTTATTTTTAGAGCAATTTTAATTTCTGTGTATTAACCGAGATGATAGTCACATTCTGATTTTTAATAAGTTCATGTGCCCACTTTTGAAAATCAACTGACTCCACTTGAGAAAATGATTTGCCATCAAGGGCAAGATTAGAGACCAATTAGAAGGATGTTGCAATAACTCAGACAAGACATGATGGTGTTGTAGAGTACATAGCAGGGGAGATAGAGAAAGGAAGGTAAATTTGAAAAAATTGTGAAATTAGTACACTTAATCCTTCTTCCAAGCTCAGAGAAGTCTGCTGACCTATTCAGGTTACCATTATTTATTCAAACTTAGCCATCTGAAAATGAAAACAAAAACAAATAATTGAAAGGCTCTATGTTACGGACATTTTATTGCCATTTCCCCATAGTGTAATGTGATTTTTATCTGCTGAAATGGTGTATGTTGTAGATGAAAATCCTCTTAAGGCCAGAGGCCAAGCTTACTTCAATATATACAGCACTCAGTGTTGCATCATAAACAGAATGGTAATTGATTAAAGCTTTCCGGTACTTGGAAAAGTTAGTTCAAATATCTTAAGATAGAGGCCTGTGATATTGCTATGTTTCAAGATTTATTTCTTTTTGAAATAAAACTTAAACTTCAATTTTCCAATAGAAATTGACATGCTAGAATACCCTAGTAAGCACCTTCAGACTTCTTGATTTTAGATTTCTCAACTTCAGATTTCTCAATGATTTGCCTATTAATTTGACCCAATGTCTTAGTCCATTTGGGCTACTATAAAAAATACCATAAACGGGGTGGCTTTAAACAGCAAACATAATTTCTTACAGTTCTAGAGGTTGAGAAGTCTAAGGTCAAGTTACAGGCAGAATCAGTGTCTGGTAAGAGCCTGTTCCTCTCAGATGGCACCTTCTAGCTGTTTCCTCTCATGGTAGAAAGGGTAAGGCAGCTCTTTGGGGTCTCTTTCATAACGGATCCCATTCATGAGGGCTCTGCCCTCATGATCTAATTACCCTTAAATTCCTCATATCATCATATTGGTGATTAGGTTTCAATATATGAATTTTGGGGGGACACAAACACAGCATACATATATTGCTGGCAAAAATAAATTTTCCTTATATAGATTAGGCATCTGCATGCATTAATAGACTATGATTTGGGATTTAATGGCCACTGCTTTATAGCTTTCAATAGGATATTAGTTAGCTTCATTTGAATGGAGTAATCCTGTTATCCCCAAAGGCAAAGTAAAGAAAAACAGGGAGGTTCTAGACTAGCCTGGAGTAGAATCGAGTGCAAGCAGAAGATAGTCCTGAACCACCTTGTGGCTTCCTTAGAGATGATATGAATTCTGGAGTCCAGCTACCTGGGAGATAAGATCTCAGCAAATCTGGTTCACAGGCCAATCCAGAAGCATGAAAACCTTTGAAACCTAGAATATCCAGTAACATTCTGTTATTGCCATTTGAACCCTAAAAATTGCATTTCGTATCTTAGTAATCAGATATTTAGAGTCATGGTTTTCATTATTTGTGAGTGATCCTGAATGAAGTTAATGATGATGGCACCCCTTTTGGAGTGGACTATCCTACTGTTTTGAATATTACAGTGTAAACATTTTATACATAATATCTATTGAGGCTCAGAGCAGTTCTATCACTTGCCCAAGGGCCCCCAGTTAGTAAATTTGAAACCGAGGCTTGTCTAACTCAAAGCAAGTGCCTTTGACCACATTATCCTGACTCTCAGCGACACACAGTGATTTAAATATTATTGAGGCATGAAATTCCACCGGCCGTTCCTGCGGCTGAGACAGAGACTGCATCATTTAGCTCGTGGAGTGTCTCGCTGACCACCCGGGATTGCCTCTCCTTGGGGTTTTATTGCTCTTCACTCCCTACAACAAACAGAGACACTGCTTGGTGTGAAACACTGCTGAAGAGTAAACTAATTGTTTGGGACTGGGGATAAAACTGCAAAGGAAGTCATGCTTTTTAACAATTTAAGGGTTTACAAAGGTCTCAGTCGCTGATGATCCTACGGAGCTCAGGGGCGTTGCAGGTGGAGAAGTACAGAGAGTGGGGCTGTGCAGTTTGGAAACAGCTCTGGATTATTTCTTTTCTGATGAGCAGGGGCTGTCGTTCTGGCAACTTACAATCTGTGTAATTGCTGCTCTCTTTGGATGTGGATGGAATCCATGCAGTGTGTGTCTGGCTAACGTCATGTGACTGGACCGAGTAAGTCTCAGTCGTTTTATGAATGCTACATTAGTGTTGCCAAGAGTATGTATGTATGTGTTCATATATCAGGTCTCCCTCAATGTGGGAAAACTAATTGTAATACTAAATTCTCTAACGCACATTTTTTCTTATTGAGTTACAATAAAAGGAGGAAGATAAAAATCTAGGAGTGGCTCTTCTATGTGCTGATCATTTTAATCCTCACGGGAAAACGATTCAATAAAGGTGTGGAAATCAGACTACACTTCAAAAAACATGTGTCATTTTTAGGGAATAAAAGCAAAATTACTATAGATGTTTTCTTCCTCCTGTGGCATTCTTCCAGTTTCTGTTTTAACTACCCAGGTCCCAAATCAGTCTTCTCTGCTGGGCTATACTGTTCTGCTAAAATAGAAAAGATTGAGGACATAGAAAGCCACAGTGCTTCGAGGAGAAGTCCTAAAATCAACACTTTCCCTCCTCCCTGACCCAACTCTCTACTTTCCACATTAAAAGGAATTGTAATATACATGAGATTCTTAGTTTGCCAAATTGTGTGTGCTGTTTTTTTCTTTTCTTTCTTTCTTTTTCTTGTTAACCCCAGGTTGTCATAGAATTAGAAGATGAAATGTTTTTCCTCCATGGTCTTCTTGTCCTTGTTTTTGTTTCTAGCAGCATCTGCAGCAGCATCCTCCACTTACTTAGAGCCCACATGCTTTCTCACTGAATAAACATACGTAGAGCACCTACTATGAGGCAAGCACTGGGGATACATACCTGGAAAAAAAGAAAAAGAAAACCAGCTCTCGTGGAGTGGAGAGTGCATTCTCTGTATACCAGTGGTCTTAACAGGGATGTTTTGTCCTTTTCTTTCCCCATGACAGTGGGCAATGTCTGTCTGGGGACACTTGAATTTTTTCTTGCCACAACTGGAGCAGGGTTGCTACCAGCATGTAGTGGACAGAGGCCAGAGATACGATTAATATTAAACATCCTTCAGTGCACAAAGAGTTATTCAGTCCAAAATGTCCCTGGTACCAAGACTGGGAAATTCTGATGTATACATACAGTGTGCTGAACAGCGAATGTTAGGTGGGTATGTTTGTGTAACACAGAGATTTTCATAATTACATATGTACCTGTTCTGGACATTGAGATGAGAGATGTTAGAGACTCTTAAGTGACTGCTCCGGAACCCATAGCCTGAATGTGTTAGTCAGGCTCTTTTATTTGCAAGTAACAGGACAACCAATTCAAAAGAGCTTTATAAAAATTGTATTAGCTTGTGAGGCTGCGAAAGGTGCTGCATAGCTTTCAGAATCGACAGAAGGGCTATAGCTGCAAAGATACTGGGGACTAAAACCAGGGATTCTCTGCTTACAGGACTCTCCCACTCTCCTCATCTCCTATTTTTCTTCTCTTTTGTCTTTGCACAATGGTTCTCATGTGCTACTACAGAAAGGACTTAACCTATAGTAGAGAACAGCCTCTGGAAGCCTTGGCTTGCAAATCCCAGAGGAAAAATAATTTTTAGGCGTGGTACCCTGTTTCAAACAATGTGCCTGGCTTTATTCTGGTCACGTGCCTACCGCATAAAACAATCTCTGTTGTCTGGGGATGAGGTGCCATGATTGGTCATACCCATCCTTAAGGCTAGGCTCTACAGAAATAGCAATGGAGGCTGGAATATTATTATTCATAATCTCATTGCAGCACAATGAATGGGCAAAGGTAGCTCTGCAAAGGGAAAAATGATGGACAGGAAAAACAAAATATGCATATGTAAGCATACTACAATGAAGGATGTAAAATCATAGCCATGCTTTAAGACAGTGATTTCAAACCATGCTAGCATTGAGATCCCCTATGTTGACGCTTCCCTCTTTCTCAGCCTTTGGCCGTCCAAAATATTTGAAATGATATTGGTACATTTGTTATATCACAAAAGATTTTTTTATTTTAAAGTATATTATGAGCATTACTTAGAAACTTTTGAGACAATTAGAGATATCCTAATTGGCCATTCCACTGATCAATACATATTAATGAGACACCTACTATGTGTAAAGCTTTGTACTTGACTTGTGGAAGACATAACAAAGGAGAAGGCACAGCACCTGCCTTTGGGCTTATATTCTAACTGGGATCTAAGGCAGATATGCCTGAAAGTTTCCTTAATGGTATCAGTTAGGCTTATCCTAGCATCTTCTGTCCCTGCCTCAAAGGGCAAATATCATATAACATCACCTAAGAGTTTTATAAATTGGAGTATAAAGCAAATAACTTGTGACTTAAAATTCCCTACTTGCTTTTATTGGTTTCTCTTAGACTTGACACTTTTCCTGTCAAGCCTGTGATACCTGCCAAAACCCCTGGATACTGTGGGGCTCTCCATTTTAGTCTTGCCATTTTGTCTTAGTCTTGTCAATAACAATAACAACAGCCTTTCTTTGTTGGACATTGTGCAGGGTATTTGGATCCCCATGACACTAACCCTTTTGCATCGTAATGTGAGGTCAGCACTTATGCGCATTTTGCAGAGTAGGAGTCTGAGGCAACAAAGAGCCTAGTAAGTTTCACCACGATGGCACAGGTTAACAGTGGCAAGGCCTGGATTTGCCCTCCGGCCTCTCTGACTCCAATCACAGTCTTAACCATCATGGTACAGTCTCTTTGTCATTTCTACTTCAGTGAGACACCAGGTAGTGGAAATGGTGAATATTTTTTAAGTATTATAGATAGTAAGAAATACAGTGGTTCAAGGAGGGGAAAATATAAAGGAAATTTAGGACAGCTTTTGGCAGAAGAGAATAGGCAAGGTGTTCTTTCATCTAAGGTGTTCTTTTCTCTGGCTCAAGCCAACAACTGTGTCCATACCACAATCCCTGACCCTGCCAGTGGAGAGGAGTGGGAAAGAGCTTCCCCGTGCCAGGTACTGTGCTAGACGCTCTCATAGACTATCTCACCTACTCCTCCCAAGGTCCCAGGAGAAGTCATTGCATTCCCTCTTTACAGGTATTGAAATTATTACTCAGAATGATTAAGTAATGGGAGCTAGACCACAGATAGAAGTCAAGCCAGGATTTGAGCACGTTTGTCTACTCCCGTAGCCTCTGTCCTATAACTGCCCCTGGCCCCGCCGTCGGCCTCATCCTCATCCTCACCCCTAGACATGTCCCTGAAAATACTGACCTATTCAGCACAAGGGATTCAAAAGCACAACCTTCTCTGCTGTGTCAGTATCGTAAATGTCTTCTAAGTAAACGCAGGAATCTGTACAGGCAATGAAGATTCCACCCATCTTGAGCAGTGCTCTGTGTAAACTGGTAATTAACTTTTGTCAAGCTTCCTAAAAATGTTAACAGGGTCCTGCAACTCTCCACATGTATCACAACATTATTACTTTTTAAATACAAAACAGTGGTTTCCTCCAGCGGAAAATGCATTTGCCCTCACAGTCTAAGGCGCTCATCTACCAAATTATCTTAGAGGAAACACGAAGAATGCAGACTGAAGAGTACGGTTTGTAGATCTCACTTATTTTTTGAGATAAAGGATGGCTTCCAAAAAATGACATGAGTACAGAGCTTGTGTAATCTCCATTCCCAGTGATTTTTCTTTGATTGATGTGCCATTAATACTTTAATTGGCAACAGGTGCAGCTGATTGTTGGTTCCTACACTGAGAAATGTGAAATTGAACATAAGGTTCTGATAAATTAATAAACTCCTCTGCTCCAAACAGTTGTTGCTGCGAACTAACTTTCCATGGAGCACTGCTCCATCAAGCACACTGAATTCTTTATGTTAAAAAGCAAAGTGTTACTTAATGATAAATTAAAATTACACAAAGAGCCACAGAGAGAACACAGTAACATCCCCCTCCCAGGGAAAAGGGAAATTGCTGGAAGGAGCAGAAGAAATATGATTTATGAAATAAATTGGTTCCCTTTTGTAGACCAAAGTGTTTTGTCTCTAGATTCCACATCACATTATTAAAATAATTTTGTGATATTTAATATAAATGAGGGAAGGGAGAATAAAGGATTTTTACATAAGGTCCTTTTTTCCCCTGAGGTAAAAATTAATATTGAGTAGAAACCTAGGGGAAAAAATTGTGAAGTTTCTATAGAAGATCTTAAAGTTATGTTTTGTTTTATTTATTAACCCTACATGTATTGAGACCATTTACAATCATTTTGCTGCAAGAATTTGTCTTCAATGGACACAGAGAGTTTTAGGCATTAATTTTCTGTCATTGAGAAACAGGCCATTTATTCCAGCCCTGGTTGTGATGGTGAATGAACATGGGTCATTATCTCCATCCCCAAAACCAAACACGGAAGATGACTCAGAGGCTATAAAGAGATTGATGGGTATCACAGCTTCACCCTCCCACCCATCCACCCAAGAAGCCCAAAAGCTATGAGAAATCCTGATGGAGGGAGAGATGGTCCCAGCATAGGGGGAGGGGAGCGCTTAAGCAGGAGAGGGCTGTGGACTTCTAGGGTAGACTTGACTGGAGAAAGATTTCTAGCTGGGCCCTTTTTTCTCCCCATGTGGATCTTTGCTTCGCTGTGGCTACTATGGGTCAAAAAGGCAGCCTTGGATGCCTAGAGCCATCCTGGGGGCTAAGTCAGGGGAGTGGAGCCAGATGAGGGTAGGGAGTTGATGCCACTGAGAGACGCTGAAGCAAGAAATCTTAGCTAAGTCTTCCATCAGTTATTGGTGGAATAGTCACTGATCTCTCTGTGGTTCAATTTGGTCTGTCAGCATCTATTGCTTCAAGAATCCCCAGCGTACCCCAAACAGAGAAGAGAAGAAAAAACCCCTCCCCAAGAGGTGCACTTCCTGCCCTAGGATGAGGCCCTGAGGCACTCACAGGCACAAAATATAAGAAGGCACCAAAAAGCTCAGTCATCAAGATAAATAGTACTTTAATGTTATCTGTTTAAAACATCAGTATTAAGACCAAAATATCTATAATGAATCAAATATCAAGATTTTAAAGAAAGAAAGGGTCAGAATTGTTGGTTTTTCCTTTTGCCTCAGGCTCCAATATGGCACTGGGAGATCTTGATTTTGACTTTGTTTTTCCTTCCCCTCAACAGCACTCTGACATAAACAGAGGAAAGGGTTAGGAAGTGCTGATAATAGCACAGTCAGATCTGCTTCCTCACAGAAAACCCTGAGGACAGTGTGGTACTGCTCACCTCTTGGTGAGTCTAAGATTTCAAAAGTAGAAAACTTTGTGCCCCATTGTTTACCACAGATGGCTTTACCTTCTGGTCATTTCAAGGGCAATACTAGAAGCCCAGTGAGAGTTTTAAAGAAAAGCTAAAGAATCCCTCCAACAAATATGGAATACATATTATTTTCTAAGCAAACATGATACATTATAAAAATCCCCATACTCCATATTCTAAAGCATCAATAAATTGCAAAGGAACTCTAGATTGAAGTTTTTTAAGAGTACCAATATTCAGCTCTATTTGACCTACAAAAATGACAATTTCATTTGGTCCAAACTAGTATGTCACACAAGGCTATATATCCTCTGAGCACAATGCTATACTATTAAAAATCAATGACATACTTCAATTTGATGATAGAGTGAAAAAAAATCAATGACACATAAAAAAGCTTGGAAAATATTTCTGAAATCTTTAACATAATGGTAAATAGAAAACTTTTGCTTTTGGAAAGCTTGGATTGAGCTCTTTTCTATTAAAAATATGCTGTAAAACTTGTACAAGGTAACATAAAACAACATTTAAAATACTGGAGAGCAACCAACATGAACAAAACTTGAGAGGCTCTGATCTCTTGAGAGAAGGGCAGCACTCTGAATGAGACCCACATTCCGCTAGCATTTTCCCCCGAGCATTTGTCAAATTTTAGCATGACAGAATAGAATTCTAGCAGAAAATGGCAGTTCCAATGGCCTGAGAAGACAGATGTTGGAGTTTTGAAAAGCTGAAGCAGCTGGACTTGAGGGGCAAAATCCTGAAAAAAAAGGAAACCACAGAGAAGTCAGACTAAAAATCTCCATTCAAACTCCATTTTAGGATTTAGCCAATTTCTAAGCTGCACACAAAAACTATTAGAAACTAGCAGCTGGAAGGCCAAAGGGCTGAGTTGAGATTTTAGAAGCCTTGTGGGGATGAGGAGGCAAAGATAGGACTTCAAGGCCTGCCAATGTCAAATGGCCCTGGTAAACATTCCAGACTCTCAGCTGAGATACCAGAAGGTCTATATCCTAGAAGCAAAGACAAAATGAAATAACACAGCTCTAAAACCAATCTTCGACAGGATTAAGGTGGTCTGCATGTACTCTGTGCTGCCAGAAGAGATCTTAATGCTCATAGAAGGAAGATAACACTATCCAGACTCTATAATTTTTAATGTAACCAATACACAGTGCCTAGCATCCAACTAAAAAGTATAAAGCATGCTAAAAAAAGCCCAAAAAAACTAATGACCAAAGCCAAACAGAAACAGACCTACAGATGATACAGATAGTAGAATTATTAGACAAGGACATTAAAATAACTGTGTTCAAGAAAATGGAGGAAAGTATGGAGAATTTCATCAGGTATTTATAATCTATATTTTTTAAAAATGGAATTTATAGAACTGAAAAATACAATAACTGAAACTGGAAGTTCAATAGATGTGTTTAATAGCAAATTAGACAGAGTAGATGTTGTAAACTAGAAGATAGAGCAGTTTAGAGTATCCAAATTGAAGAAAGAGAGAAAAATATGGAAGTTAGGGGAGAAGAATAAAAGAAATGTGTACTACATAGTGAATATGTCCAATGTGTAATTGAGGTCCCATGAAGAAAAAAGAAGGAACATGATGCAGAAACAATATTTGAAGAAAAATGAGTTGACAGTTTCCAAAACTGAGACATCAAACTACAGATTCACTAAGTTTTAAAAACCTAAGCAGGATAAATATAAAGAAAACTATGCCTAGGCACAACATAGCCAAACATGCTAAATATCAAAGATAAAGAAAATCTTAAAAGTAGTCAGAGATAAATAAGACACATTGCCTTGAAAGGGTCAGAGGACAATGGAAAAACGTCTTTAAAATACTGAAAGAAAACAACTATCAACCTACAATTTTATAGCCAAATTATTCCTCAAAAATGAAGGTGATAAAATATCTTCTCATGCCAGAAATAAAGGCATGGTCAAGAAATTATGAGGACAGATCAAAAGGACACAGAAACCAGGTTGAAGGGCTCCCATCGGCCAAATCTAGGACAATTTAAAACATCAAAAGAAATAATAGCAGTAAGATATTATACCTTATTGAATAAAATAAGAGTTCATGAGGCCACACTTATAGTAAAATATGCCACTGAATTAATTAAAGTAGAATGTCAACCAAAAATGCAGAGGGAATGATGGAGTTAGAAAATTACTATTTTGCAACCATCACAGTTTTACTGTATTCAGGCAAAAATCATCAATGGATTATAAAACTTCTTGGTGAAAATTTGATGAGGAAATAGGATATTTATGTAGTCTCATATATCTTCCCAGAAAATACTTATTAATTACAAAGAGACATCTTTTGCCTTCTAATGGGATACACTAAGAAGGAGGGATACATTAATTTTGTGTTATTTCTGCCAAAAATGTATAACTTGAATATAAACATGAGGAAACCCAAATTGAGGTTCAGTCTGCAAAACATCTGGTCTGTACTCTTCTAAAATGTCAGTGTTGCAAGGGAGTTAGGAAGCTGTTGCTGCAGGTCAAAATAAAGATAATGAAGATCTTAACTAAAGCAATGACAAAGAAGATATTTAGGAGGAATCCAAAAATGTGAAATCTAAATCTCACATTTTTAGCATTTAAAGATTACTTACATGTGGCAGGAAAGGGAGATACAGAAGTCCAAGTTTTCTACCTGGGATATTTATTATTCAGAGTAAGATTTAGAAGAGCACTTTCAGATGATAAGGTAAAATGAGTTCTATTTTAGCAGTAGGCTTACTTTGAGGTACATGTGAACTATCCAAGTGAAGATGACTGGCCAGCAGTTGGGTTGAAGGAGAGATCAGATAGATTGTGGCGACACCTGTTTGGACAGAGTGGTTAAAGTCATGGGATCCCGGGACCCAGGTGAGCATGAGGAATAAGAAGACAAGAAAGAAAAATGAACCTAGGAATCAGCTAGGAACCACCAAAGGACTGAGCAAACAAAAAAGAGCCAGTAAAAAAAAATGAAAGGAAGTTCCCGGGAATTTAGAAGAGAACTGAAAGGGTTGTTATTCCAGGAAACTAAGGAATAAGAATTTTAAGACCATGTGTCAGACACTATGCTAGATAACAGCAAATATAGAAGACTGACACATGATGCCATAAAGCTCAAAAACTTGTCAGAGGGAAAAATCAAAAACAACATAAAACATTTAAACCATTAAATGTCGATCTACATGGCACACGATGGAAGAAAAATACGGATGCAGAACAGCGGGAGCACAGAGGGGGGAAGCTTTCAACTCTCGTAGGGTGTTAGGAACGTGTCCCCAGGACCCTGTGGAGCATCTCTGGGCACTCTGGAATGATTAGTTAATGGATGTGGTGGGACACACGTGTGCTGCTCATTACTAACTCCAGGGAAACCACTGGTATGCTTGAGTGAACCAAGTAAGTATCCACCCTCAGAGAGTCATGAAAGAGAATGAATGGGAGTCTCACACTACCTTTTGCATGCAGTTACCTCTTTTTCTAAAGAAATCTCTCCTTTTCTCAGCCTTTCTTCATGTTTGGTCTTTTTTTTATCACATTGTTGTTTGGCAACTGTGAAGGAAAGGGCACTCTAGGCAGGAGAATAGTGTACAAGGCCATGGAAATTTCAGGAAAGTTGGTGAGAAACACAGATAGTTTAGTGCCAGAGGACAAGCAGTGAGATAAGATTGTGAGAAAAAAAAAAGAAAAGAAAAAGGCAGGACTCAATCGAGAAAATAATAGACACTTGGGATAGAGCAGTCAAGGGGCCGGATAAGGGACAAGGATGCAGATAGTGCTTAATATGTGCCAGGTACCATTCTAAGTGTTCTCTGCTTACTTACCCCTTCATCCTCCATTTGAGGTAGCTTATATCATTATCGCATTTTGCAAATGAGGAAACTGAGGCACAGAGCGACTAAGTAACTTGTCCACAGTTTGTAAATGGGAGAGCCAGGATTTGAACCCAGGCAGTGTAGCCACAGAGGTTTTCTGTGCCCTTAACCTTAACCACCACGCCCTGGAGCAGGAATCAGACATTAGATAATGACAATTTTGATAAGTGCTATGAAAGAAAAGAACAAGGGAGAACCATTTCCCAGATGGGGAAAACGTCAGCAAATTGATGGTAAATGATCTTCTCAAGATCATACTTCATCAGTAGTTGAGCTGAGTTCTAAATTTACATCTCCAAATTCCTGGGCAATTCTGGACTCCTTTGTCTTCCACAGTGTTGCGGGCTTAAAGAGGCTTGAGATTGAAAGTCAAAAAAGGAGCTACAAAAAAAAAAAAAAGAAGAAGCTAACCATGAAATCAACTAATAGCGCCTTACTGTGGGACAGCAAGAGCTCCTGATGAAAAGGCGAGCACTCGGGGTCTAGCCTTGCCTCCTTCGTTAAGAACTGTGACACCTCAGGTGGGAACATGGAACTCTGTCCCTCAGTTTCCTCCTTTGTAAAACGAGGACGTGATACTAGATAATTATTGAGGTCTTGGTAGCTCTCACATTTTGTGACCTTAGCATCAGATGGGCCTTTTGGTGAGGGCTATGGACACTTCCCAGTCACCCAGAGCTTTTAAGACATTTTTCAGAAGCCACAAAAATTACGTTTTCTGAAAGAATAATGTATTTTAAATGTATCTTGTGCTCAAAAAAACAGACAGTTATCCTTTAAGAGATAAGCCTATATATCTATAAACAGTGAAACCAGTCCTGTTCACATGATCAGTGCTATAGCAGAACTCTATAAACTCTTAGAGATATTTGGTCTGACTGGAGCTAAATGAACAAATACCTGTCGGCATGTGACTGTACACACATGCCTTGCCCACTGTAAACTCTCAAACCATATTCATTATTTTCCTTCTTTGCCATCCATTAGCTTCTCCTCTCTATACTTCTTAACTTCTGGTGGGTGCTTTCTAATGAATTCGTTGTCCTGTTTATTCCTTTTAGGAGCTTGGTTGGTCAATCTTACAACTATGAATTGTCTCGCTTCAAAGTGTACTAGCCCCTTAGATTTTTTTTTGGTACTTTTATATAGTTACCCATTTTTGGAAGAGTACCAAGTATCAGTAGGCATATCCATCTGCAAATGGGCATATTTCTAAGCATTCGTCAAGGAAATTATTGTTGGTTTGATTGAAGACAGTGGATTCAAAGACTCTAGCCCTTGGGAAAGTGAAAACGTTTGAGATAAATATAGAAACTAAGCCTCCCAGGACTGACTGGTATGTCTTTAGACTTCTAACAGTCTTAGACATCAAATACATCATCATTGTGACACTGGTGACTATAAATGGGCTGGCAAAATCTCTCAGATGAGGAAAAATTGAGATTTGATTGATCAGCTCTCTTTGCAGTATAGATGGACTCTAACATAAATGTAAATTCATATCTCCTGGAAAGTTATAAAGAGATTCTCAGAGAATGGTAATGCCGAAAGCAAACTATCATTTACTGAGCACTAACTATATGCTGGTGACATGCTAAGCATTTTATATATTTTTTAAAAGTTAATTCTTACAACAAACTTGTGAGGTATGTATTATAATCCTCATTTTACAAATGAAGAAAATGAGATTTGAAGAAGTTAAGTTGCACACAAGGAATCACTGAGAAAAGATAGGTGATCCAAAAAGAGTGACCAGCACTGGAGAGCTTGGATGACAGGTGCTAAGAAATCCCCTCCTTTGGTTGCTGCTGTAACTAATTACCACAAACTTGGTGACTTAAAACAATTTTCTCACAGGTCTGGAGGCCAGAAGTCCAAAATCAGTCTCAACGATGGAAATTGAGGTGTCGGCAGAGCCATGCTCTCTCCGGAGGTAGAAACTATTCCTCACCAATGTCTAGTGTTCAATAATGTGCTGCTCATTCTCTTCCAAGTCCTCAGCTGAAGTGCTTTTAACATTTGTATTTCTACCCAGAGTCTGTTGAAAGCAATCTAGGCTTTTTCCATCATGTACCAGAAAATTCTTCCAGCCTCTACCTGCTATCCAAGTTCAAAGCCACGTCTACATTTTTAGATATTTGTTACAACAGCACCTCATGTCCCAGTATGAAAATCTGTAACAAATTACCACAAGGTGGTGATTAAAAGAGTAGGAATTTATTCTGTCACAGTTCTGGAAGTGAGAAGTGTGAGATCAAGATGTTGGCAGGGCCAGGCTCCCTCCATAAGCTCTAGGAGAATCCACTCCTTGTATCTTCCAGGTCCTGGTGGCTGCAGCATTCCTTGGCTTGTGGCTGCATCACTCTGATCTCCAAGGCCAGTATGTTCAAATCTCCCAGGGCCCTGCCTTCACATTACCTTCTCCTTTTCTGTATGGATCAAGTCTCCCTCCATCTCCCTCTTCAAAAGATAAGTGTGATTGCATTAAGGGCCCACCTGGATAATCCTGGATCATTCCGTCATCCCAGAATCCTTAACTTAATTATACTTTTTTCCATATAGGGTGATATTCCCAGAGACCAGGGATGGAGTCCTGGTATATTTTAGGGGCCACCATTCAGCCTACTCTAAGGGGAAATGTCATTCCAGTTGTATCCATCACTCTCTCCTCACCTTCATGACGTTTAACAATAGTAGCATAGGTTCACAATCCCTTGTTCACAATTGGAAAATCTTAAAAGCTCTGAAAACAAACATTTTTTTCACAAATCTGATACAAATTCAGTGTCAGCAAAACCTGATGCAAATTGACATGAGGCTGTTTATGATCCTTATGATCCCCGTAGTGTGAATATTTCTACATTCACTATGGAAGTATTAATTGTTTTGTTACTGGATGTACTACTAGGGACATAATTCATATTATTATTATTCTAAAATCTGAGAATATCTGAATTCAGAAGTACATTGACCCCCAGGAGTTTTAGATAAGGGACTGTGAACGTGCAGTAAGATAGGAGCTGGAAACGATCCCAAAAGGTTTTGGTGGTGATGGACCTGTAAGACAACTGAACATTCCTGGAGGACCCCAGAGTACAGCAGGAGCCTTCAGGGAGTCTTGGAACAACAAATTTAGGCATTTCTATGAGGCAGTTAAAAATGATTTCTAGGAAGATAATAAGTGCCATAGATAAGTGTGGAAGTTAGGGAGGAAGAAAGTCAATGTATTCTGAGAGTAACCTTTCCATTCCTTTATCTCCTGGCAGCATTCTGTCTAACAGTTTGGATCTCCCTCTCTCCCTTAAGTATCAGGGTCGGAGCTCCAGTTCTCAACATCTACTGCTGTGACCATGAAATCGGGTGCAGACAGTAGGGTGGCAGCTGGCCTGCCGGGTTTAGGTCCTGGGACACTCGTGTGGCCACTGCCTCAAGCTCTGCACGAAGCCCATCAGAGTAAGTTCTCCCTTTGGCCACTTGCAGGGCCTCTTCTGAGCTCATAATCAGGTGGCGGATGTTACAGCCAGGAGACTCTCAGGTTCTGACCCCTTTCTGGACTCATTGGCTCCCTGTTGCCACGACTACCACCATCACCACCACCACCAATTTCCCTCTTGGGTATTGTCCAGCCTCCCTTACACCTTCCAAAAATAGACCTCATTATTCCCAATTCCTTCCTCCCCAATGCACGCACGCGTGTGCGTGCACACACACACACACACACACACACACACACACACACTTTATGGAGAAGGCCCCTCCAGCACCTTTGAGGTGATGGTCTCCTTGTGTATATTCACACAAGCACAAACATACTCACTCACCCTTACCTTCTTTGGAAGGATCTAAATAGAGACCCTCAGAGGTTTTTTTTGTTTTTTTTTTCGTTTTTAATTTTTTTTTCACTTTTAATCTCTAATGAATATCTAACATAGATCTAACATACTCTTCTCGGGGAAGATATGGTGAAAATGCATAACCTTGGTCAAGGAGAATGTGGATGGCTGAAGAGGGCAAATCCATCATGTCAACTAGAAAAGAATTACTCAAAAAATATGCGCTACTTTGGAAAGATGGAGAAAGTCTAGTAGCATCATTTCCCTTTGGAAAAGATAATATATTGCTTATGGAGATATCCAGAAGGAAATCATACTATCTCACTTGGTGATTCACTCAAGTTTGTCATAAACATTCTTCTCCTTCCATTTCTGTTTATCATCAATATAAATGACATCCCTTCATGATCTGGATGCCATTTTAGGTGAGTCTGTAAACTCTTTATTGGTATTATAACAGAATGTGAAATTCCACAGAAGTAAAATTTTCCAAGCAATAAAACATACTTTTATAAAAGCCAAAATGTAGAAATAAAATTATAATCATTTTAATTAAAATATTTGGATTGCATTGCCCTCTTTTCATAGGGAAGGGATAGGTAGTGCTTAACTTCTGGAGATTTGATGTGTAGCAATTCCTAATCACAGAGCTAAGGCTCACAATAGCCATGTGATTAACCATTAACAGAGAGAGTAGAAGAGTGACAAACAAGTGTTCCCAGGTGATTCTGGCAGCAGCCCAACAGGCTTCACAAGAGTACCCAGACCTTTAGTCTTGGCTTGGCCCTCTGACTCACCACCGTCACTCACAGACCTCTCCCAAATGTTTGGAGCAGAAAGCACCAGCCAGCACTGGTCCCTCGGGGTCCACAAGGAGGATGGTAGAGCTCTAAGTAGGGAGAGAAGGCAGGTGGCATCGAGACCAAATTTCTAGAGTGTCTGAGAAAATATACCTAAAAGCAAGTTTTCTAAAAATATTTTGAGCAATTATACCAACATTTGAATTAGTGCACAGCATCCCCAGGGAAATGGGGACTGTTCATTAGTAGCGACAGCTTCTTGGGAAAAGCATCATCTTGGATTTAAAGGACCTGGGATCCAGCCCTTCAGCCCATCTTTTATTAACTGTGTTGTACAGGGAAGACATTTAACCTCACTGATCCTAAACTTTCATCTATAACAATTCAAAAAATAATAATAGCCCTACTATTATTATAATAATAATAATATTACTATTGTAATATATGAGAACACTTTGAGACTATAATGAGTTAATATACAGACTTTTTAAAATAAATTCCAAAGTACAACGCAAACAAATACTTGCTATTTTAAACCAGAATTTTAGTGCCAATTAAACATCAGTCTCATTTCTTTATAACCACATAGGACAAAACAGCTCAAAAGTTTCCACCAAAAGGTAAAACCTATGGTGATTGCTAAGATTCACTAAAACTTGCCACAGATCTGGATTAAACTTTTTTGTTTTGTTTTGTTGCTTGATTCCAAAACCCGGGAGGAAACTACAGATTAAACTTTTGATGGAGTTTTCCATCATTTAAGGAAAAGCTTTGAGCCTCTTTTGACATTTGTGTAGAGCAGCAAAATGAGAAACATTTCAAAATATGTTTTGTATGTGGTTCAAAGTCCATATTCCTTGAATGACCTCAGAGTGTAAGGGAGGGGTGCTAATGCTGGTGACATGATAAGTTTGAAAAACAGACTTCATTCCTGGTGGTTGCAGAAAAGGCAACATCTTGATCTCCCAGCCTTACAGGGGAAGCAATTACATGGAAAAAAAGAGGAAACAAAAATAGTCCATCAATTCCTCATAAAGGCATTAAGTAGCCCCAGTAGCCTCCAAAGTCATCTCAGAGATGTCTATGGAAACTTTTCTGGAAGAGTCCATTGATTCCATGACGCTGAAATTCCCATGACCTGCCAGTGAGAAAGAATGTCAGGAAATAATAACTTTGTTTAATATTTATGCTGTTCCCTCATATTAAATATAATTGATGTGATTGGTTTTTGTATTACTCTGTTTAATTATGTATACTTGAAGAGCCTTTATATTATACATGGTTATCATTTATAATTAATTCAATATGGAGTTTGTATCCATGCCTATGAAACGTTGGGCACAAGGCCCTGTGTCAAGAACAGAATCCTCTTCCATATCATTCTCACCACAAGAAAATCAGGTTTAATTTACAGCATATTTTCCCAAATGCAAATATACCTTCTTTGTTATGAACATAATTTAATGTTTCCTTAATGGGTTGGAGTCATCACTGAGAGTCAGGAAAGTGTAGAAGAAAGGTGGGTGAGGCGTCACCGGGGCTGATTTTTGTAAGTCAGACTACGTGAGGTTAGTTTTCTTATCAAATTGCTCTTCTAAAATTCACTGGTAAACTTCAAATTATGAAAATCAAGTGTTTCTCCTTTATTCTCAGCCTACTTAATATTACTATAATAAGCTCTTCTTTCTTGAAATGTGCCTTTTCTCTGTTCATGCTGCCCCTTGCTTGTTGCTTTACATACTCCTCTGGCTGTTTCTCCCCACTCTCCCAAGTTTGCTTGTCTTCCACCACTCATTCTCTCTCTGTACCAGCCTTGGCCACCCTGGGCCTTGTTCTCTCTTAGGCTGCTTGGTCTCTCTGAAAAATCCCCACCGCTCACATGGATGCAACTATTCCCTATGACATGATGGTTCTCCAGACTACATCTCTTTCCCTAATTGATCTCCTCATACACTTATTTGGATGCCAGTAGGACATTTCAACCCAAATGTTCCATAGACTCCCCAAGTTTAATTTATCTAAAACACAATTAATCTCTCTCCTCCTGTGGTTTCTTCCTCAGTTAACAGCTTCATTATCCCTTCCCTCCCAAGGGTCATCAACTTTGAAGTCTTCCTCATCCAATCAAATTCTAGTCATTCCACTCTGTGACATCCTCATAGCGTCCTCTCAATTCTACCACCATTTCCTTTGTTCTGGCTTTTATCAGTCAACGGAGAGAAGAGAAGGAACTAATATTTTCAGGAGCTCACTAGGCACTTTATATACATTCCCATTGATTCATTCATCCATTCACGAACCGTAAAAGCTTCTTATTATTTTCATTTTATGTTGAAAAAACTGAGTTGCAGAAAGGTTATAATATTAGCTGAATATCAGAGAGCTAAAACGGAGTTATGTCTGACTAGAAATCTCAGTCTCTTCCCACCTCCCATCGTGGCGATTCTTCTTCATCCCAATCAGTCTCCCTGTCACTGGTTTCTCAGCATTTTTGGTGGAGCATTTCGGTGGTGTGTGTGCCAGGTTTTACTTTTCTGCCCTCACAGTACTGGCCAATATTTTAAATTTTGGAAGTTCTTCCCTACCTCACCTGACCCCTCTAAAAAACAGTCTAACTTTTCTTTAAAACATCAGCGAATCCCGGAATGCAAGGCCCAGTTTCTCACACAGCAATAACTAGTTGCCTCAACCCAAGTGACGGCTGCTCCCTGAGCACGAGGCAGTCACTCGGCAGTGCACCAGGCTCCATCATCCCAGATGTCTGTTAAATACGCCCAGTGTCAGGTGCCATTTGTCACTGAGCTTATACCATTGCATTTCCAAGAACAGGTTGCTTCATTTATTTCTATTATTTGTGTCACCCCGTGGTGGCGTGAGTTTGCAATCCCTAGACTAAAAGTGTATTCGTCAGCACAGGCTGCCACAGCAAAATATTGTAGACGGCGTGGCTTAAAAAACAGAAATTTATTTTCTTACTGTTTTGTAAAGACTAAGAAATCTGAGATCAGGATACCGACATGATAGGGGTCTGGCAAAGGCTCTTGGCTGGCAGACAGACACCTTCTCTCTGTGTCCTCAGTGGTTGAACACAGAGGCATCTCTCTTTCTTTTTGTCTACATCTACCAGTCTTACCTGAATAGGACCCTACCCCCATGAACCTATTTAACCTTAATTACCTCCTAAAATCCTAATGCTCAAATGCAGTCACTTTGGGTTAGGGCTTCAAAAGATGAATTTGAGGAACACAATTCAGTCTATAGCAATAAGTTTGGTAATAATTATTTTTAAGTACCTGCTATGCACCGGATAATGTTCAGAGTACGTTACATGAATTATCTAATTCAATCCTCACAATAACTCTATAAGGCAAGTACTTTATATAATTTTCTCCATTTCCCAGATGAGGAAGCCGAGAGAAGTCTCATAACTTCCCCAGATCTCACAGCAAGTAGGTGGCAGGGCCAGAACTTGAACCCAGGTGGTTGTGTTCCTATTTACTGTTGCTCTTTAAAACTCCTCAGAGTTTAAAAGCTCAGCTCCCTAGTCCAACCTGAGCATTAACTGCCCCTCACATAAGTGAATACTAGTCATTTTCTGATCATTCTTCATGGTTGTCACTTCTTTCCCTTAGCTACCTTTCCTTTTTCTAAGATCCTTCCCTACCTTTTCCCAAAGGGTAATGCAGACTCCTGCTCACCCTCCAACACCCCAACCAAGTTCCATTGCCCCTGTGGCCTTTTCCTGACTTCTGAAACCCCTGACATATCTGAGCTTTCTCCTCTTAAGGCTCTCCACACACTTTATTCTTTATTCCTGCTGTAAGTACAACACAATCCCATTACACTATAAAGGGATGTGTGTGTGTGCGTGCGTGTGTGTGTGTGTGTGTGTTCCCCTTGAGTGCAGACCCACGGCTTTCATTTTTGTATCTCCAAGGCTGACACACAGAGGTGCTCAAGACACGTTTGTTACAGTAAATTGAATTAACCAGAAACTCCTGAAATCCCTTCCAGACTAAAACCCTATAATTCTGATATGAGTATGTGAGGAATGCATGCCTCGATTTGAAATGTCCTTAGTCTGTTGAACTTTTATAGTTCTTTTCATCAATTCATTTGATTTTTAAGTATTTCTTTGTCCATATTCATAATCAGGGGAATTATTTTTCCGTTTGATGTGTTTTGACTGGGGGATGCGGGAGACGGAGGTAGGCCTAAAAAGGGATGTTTTCTTCTGGTTATTCTATCATGATCTGGTTTCTGGAAGTCTTATTTTCACCTAAGTAAGATGTTGCTTGTTCTTATTTTTTTCTTGTATCACTTTTTCTCATGTCACTTTTTTTAACAACACAAAATGAAAGCAGAAACTCGGGGCTGGCCTGAAGTGGATATAGCCTTTACAGAGGCTGAGTCAGTGAGCGGTATTATCCTGGCTGAGACCAAGCCCCACACAGAATGTCCCTTTCATAAACCGAGTCCACGGTGTCAGCGTGCCAGCCAGCTGGTACAGTGTGTTGGGCTGTACACTGGGAAGCACCATGTACACAAGGTGCCTTCCTGCCCACGTCACCCTTTAACATGTGGCCTCTCGGGGGTGGTATGTGGGTAAGCAAAGGATAGAATCCAGGATCTGGGCGGAGGCGGGATAGCAGGGGAAAGGGAAAAGCAAAAGATTTGTGCGATGTTGCAGCCATTTGTTTCAGTTTGCAAATGCACCAAATGTCTCATGAGATAATAACTTGTGTTGGGTAACACTGTTTTTTTTTGGTTTTGTTTTTGTTTTTTTCAGAGTACTACTACCATAGGCATTATCTGATTTTACCCTCAATGAAAGTTTATAAAGTATCTCTATTCTTATCAATAGCCTCATTTTATAGACTCTCAGGTTTAAAGACAAGCCTTGATCCCAGAGCCAATTTCACAGTGGAACCAGGTTTGAATCCTGATCTTCCAAACTCAAATCCTAGACTCTTCCCCTGAGATTACATTGTCTCGGATTTGCAGTGGCCAACTAACTGGTTGGCATTTCATATTACTCCCCTTGGTCTCCTTCTGGCATCAAGATGATCAAAAAGTAGGCCAATATAGGACAAGCAGAAAAAAGATTCATATCATTACCAAACTAAAAAACCAGTGTTTGAGGGATTGAGAGCTAGCTGGGAAATGCTTAAGACATAATGACGGTGAAAACTAGAGAATTTTCCATTACTGTCTTAAACATGCTAACATACCAGTATCTCTGCTTCTTTGAGAAGCCACCATTTGGATAATTCCTTTAATCCCACCCCGGTCAGTGCACCTGGTGCTCTTGAAGGATTGGCACTGCTCATGACCCATGCATGATTATGGGTATGTATAAAATCCAGTTGGAACATGGCATGGTGGAAGATGAAAGACGGTGCTTACCGGGTCCAATGACATGCCTGTGAGAAATGTCAGCCTTTCATACTAGGCAATTAGTTACCTGGAGTGCTCTGCCTGCACATCCCCCCACCCTGCCCTTTATATCTGCTAGTTTTCGCCACATTATATTAAAACAAATGTTGTCCGACCTCTATCCTGCATATGTGGCTTTTACATCGGGGACTCCGTGTTGCCATTGTCTAACATGCTGCCTGACAGTGAGAACCCTGATCCCCCTCTTCTCATGTTCCTACCTCGCAACCTAAAGAATGCAACACTCCAGCCTTCTCTCTGGCTCCTTGTTGATTGGTTTTCCTTCCCATGCTTCCCTGGAAGAAGAGAGACCTCTCTAGTTGGCAAGTTTGGCAGAACAAACATGGAACACATTGCAAGCAGTCAGGAACCCCTTCTCTCTCCACTGTATGGAAAGCTTAGTGAGCGATTGGGCAAGACATTTAACTCAGAGAGTGCTGCTTATCTTAGCAAGTCTATATGGCCATTTCTCCAATCAGCTTTATCAGTAATAAAGTTGATATTTTGATCTGCATATCTCTGACTATGCATCTATGAAATAGTTCTAAACATGACGCAGGGGAGGGCAGTGTTATTTATTGAGATTCTAAAACCCTAATGAAGGTGCTTAAGAAATGTTTGTGGATGGGAGAAATTGATGAATGTATAACAGAATGTCTGACCAATATTCTTTATAATGGTACATCTTTCACAGGAAAGATCCTTTTGCCCTGTGCTCCATGGGAACTGCATCCAATGGTCAGGGACTTGCACACTTGAATCTTACAAATGTATATGGGAATGTAGCTTCATTAAAAAACCCTTAGCAGAATGAATAATTAGAGCAGTGTCTGATCGTTAATAGGTAAGCATTATAGGCTATTCCATATGCATCCCCATCTTTACATTTCCATATGCATCGACACTTGACTGATAGCTAATCTTAGTCTAATATTTAATTATAAAGTTTCTTTTTGAATGGCCAGCCTGAAAAACAACCTGTGCTTTTCCAAGACTGGGCTATGACTTAGTAACCATGTTTTTCCTATATGTGTGTTTATGTGCAGAGAGGGTAGAAAAAGAGAGAAAGACAGAAAGAGTATGTGCATGTGATTAGAAAATGTGAGGGTTTCTAATTAATCATTGGAGAGAGCTTGGTAATCTACCCTGAGGTGTCATCACAGTAACTCTCCTTATCTGTCAGTTCCATTACAAAAAGAATTAGGACAGTGACCGACATGAGGTGATGAGAACTCCTCCACACACACACACACACACACACACACACACACACACACACAATTTCCAGAATATGAGAGCCAAAGGACATTAATGTCCCCAAGAAGCCATTACGAGCAGGCCACTGTTGTAAGTTCTCTTCAGTTTGCATTACCTGACCGGTAGGGAGAAGGAGGGAGGGAGAGAGGACCTACATGAAACATCAGGTTACATGTGAAGTTACTTCGGATTATGAACGCTGCGCTCCTGTTATTGAAAGGGAATTTCAAGGGTGGTCATTAATGATTGCAACTCAAGAGTAAAACTTCTTTCCCTCCCTCCTTGTGCAGAAATCCAGGATTCCACGCCAGCAAGTCACCTACCGAGGGGCCTTGCCCCCAGCACTGTGGCTAATGAAAGCTTCCTCACCGAGAGAAGCGCTAGAGCTGCAGCCGCTGCCAGAAACGCCTGGCACCAGATTCCTCTCCAGCGCAGCGCCTGATGCCATTACACGTTCTACAACAGCTGCACCGATACCTCGGTGAGCCATTTGAGCATTTCCGAACGGATAAAGAACTGCCATTTACTTATGCCCAACACTAATCCAAACATGGTCTTTCACAAAATGATCTAAATAAAACGGCCAACTGGGCCGATAGCAAAAAGTTTACAAATGAAGCTTTCAAGCAGAACTTCCTCCCAGCCCCCTGTAAAACCATGTGCTGCAGATATCACACACAGAGAGGAGGGCAGGGAGCAAGATGTCATTCTACTTTTTCCCCCAGCATAATATAGTGGGCTTGCTTTCTTTTTTGTCTATATGGTCACTTTGAGGTCACTTCTTTCTGGTGGATAATGTGTTTCAGTGGTCACACTCTCATAGACTTTCATCCACGAGCAGTCATTATGCACCTGATTAGCAAGTACCTGGTGTACAGACATGATTAATAATATACCCCCTCCTCTCCTTTAGCAGTCTAGTCAGAGACACAGATACGCATGCTGAGATGTTTCAGGTGCTATGCCTGCCATCTACTTGGATCACATGAAGCCTCCAAAGGAAAAAGTGTCCAAGTGTCTTTGGGAAGAGGTGGGGAAGGGAATAATTCATAGAGGATTCCACCTTAAAGATGACCCGGTGGTTTTCCAGTGGGGTTTCTCGGCATGCTCAGGTGCTCAGAAAGTGAGGTGTGCGCCTTCCTCTGCAGCTTCAAACAGAAAGCATCATTCCTTCTCAATTCTATGTATGAAAGTCCAAATGACATGTTGCTAAAAAGAATTATCGTCAACACCTAGCACACAGATTCCTCAAGGCGGATGTTTGATTTAGGAAAAGAAGCAAAAATAGGAATTAGTGATGGTCAGAGAGGGAGAGAGGGACACAAGGGCAGGAGAGTGGGAAGAAGGAGCTGCCACCAGAGGTGGGAGTTCAAGTTTTAAAAAAGGACAAAAACTTGTAGCAGCATCAAATAGGAATTTTAAGTTATTGGCTTGTAAAGCCCATTATCGTCTCAAAATATTCAGTAAATCCTTCTACACACACACACACACACACACACACACACACAAAGCCTCACATGAGTGGTGGTGTTTTTTTGTTTTTTTTTTTTTTAATGGAAATTAAGGTAAAGAGCTGCATGTTATGCTTGAATCAATATAGTGTGAAACAGGCAAAACACGATCCATACCCAATGGAAGTGGAGCCCATAGGATAAGGGCCCTGAACACTGTACTTCCAGTAGGTGTGGGCTGAGGCTTGAGTTATCTTTCCTAGATCCTAAAGGCCAAGGACCCCCCTAACACCTAGGCCAGACAGCTGAAATTCACTTGAAAAAAAAAAGTGGGTTAGATCTGCAGCTAAAGCTAGTTTGAAAGCCATTTATTTAATCCAAGGCCTTCATTTTATTGATGAAGAACTGCAGACTCCAGAGAGGTGGAGGGACCTGCGTGAGGTGAAGCCATCCCTCAGCTCTTGATGGGCAGTCAGGACTCGGACCCCGTTTTCCTGACCCAGGAAAGGCCAGGCCTCTGTCTACCACGCAAAGTTCCAGTTCAGGAATCTGCTATAACCAGGGTACTTAGAGGGAGCATAGGGTTAAATACCAAGTCCTGATCTCAATCCGGCGGCACAGCATTGCACAGAAAAAAGAATATGGGCTCTGGAATCACAGACTCCATGGATTTTTCTGTGCAACCTTGGACAAGTGACTTATCTCACTGAGCGTCAGCTTATACTTTGTAAATGAAACAGTAATACTTATCATGCAGGAGTTTTAAAAAAAATTGAATAAAGCAATGTATGTAAAGTATACGACACATAGTAAGCAATGGATAAATTGTAGCAAGTATTATTGCTATCAAATGGAGACCTTTACAAATGTACAAGATTTATTTGTAAGTGATTTTTGCTCAATTATAAAACCAATACATTTTCATTGTCAATAATTGAGAAAATATAAAGAAAAAGAATTTTAAAAGGAATTTCCCGCATTCCTACTACCCTGAAACAACCACTGTTAACATGTTGATGTATTTCAACAGGAATGATTTAGAATGTGAGTTTCTTGTGCCTTGTAACCTTCCAATAGCACTCAATTTAGAATAAAAAATTGGCAGGAATGCAGTCTGTTCTAAAACCAATTTCTTGTTTGTTTTGTATTTTAGGGGGTAGTGAGAGGAAAGAAATTATATACAGATATAAACTATGTCAATACAAACATTATCACATTTTAAAATCATATTTTCATCTTTTTTTTACAACTAGATTTGCAGAATGCTTTATGGTCCATTAAAAACATTTCCACGTCGTATCTTTTTTGACGGTCTTAACAACCCATGGCACTCGGTACTATTATTATACACATTTTAAAGATAAGGAAATTGAGGATCAGAAGAGTTAATGATTTACTCTAGGTCTTTCAGGTAGTGAGAGTTTGGACCGAAGCCTAGGATTTCTGACTCAAAGCTGGTACCTCTCTACTAATTATCCTTACCAAGGAGAATGCTCTCTAATTAGCCTAATAATCTGAACGGCCTCAAAGATATATTAGGAAAGAGCACACTGCACTAGCGAAAGCACCAGAGTGCCAGTCAGGAGAGCTAGGTTGAATGTGTGGTTTTGGGATTGGCAAATTCCTCTCTCCCGGCTTAAGGGTTCCGCAGTTGTCAAATGAGAGGAGATGGCCTCTTGGGGAAACGGCCGAACCTTCTAATACTAAATTCTGCCATTCTAAGGCATATAAAAAATCTACATCTTTCTAACTTGTGAAAACATTTCTGATATGATGCTTTAAAAAATAACCTCTCAAACTCTTTAAAAACTACACAGCAACTTCCATGTAAAATGTCAACAATTTCCAATCTGGCCTAGGCCTGGGCCACCTGTAGCCCCTGGGAGGAGAGCTCCTTTTGAGATCTGCAGTGCTGTGGGCCCCAATTTGGCAGAGAGAACTCAGCCACATGTGAGTGAGTAATCCCAAGTGGAATTCCAAATGTGGATATCTTTTCTAAGAGTATGATGTTCACCCAGTTGAATCCTGACGACTGTTTTATGATGTGCTACCTCGTTAATAACTGGATGCCAATTTGGGATTTTCAGAATATGTATACATTTTGGGTCAGATTTTATGAGAGATTCTAAGAGATTAGCTAAGTACTCTTTGGGGGGAAATGGGGAAAGAATCACTAAACTTAGTTTGATACAATATGGGAAACTGAATACTTAATCTAAGAAATGCATTGCCAGCCAAGTAAACTCAGGCACCAGCCCCTGCTAAATACAGATAAATTGCTGTTTGTCCTCCTGATCTTTGAAGTTTGCAGACTTTAGACTGCAGCAGCTTCTCCACTCCAGGAAGTCTCAGGAAGGACACAGGACCAGCCACTGTGTTGCAAACGGAGCGGTGCGTTATGTAGTTCTTTTCCATGCAGAAACAGCAAGGCCCTTCTAAACACTTTTCATTTCCTAGATTGTTGAACAAACTTGAAGAAGATTATTTTCTTAGCCACATAATCATGTTTTTTTCTTTGAGCTCTATTTTTATTTCTTAGCCAGGCTTTCAAGGTCCCCCCAACCCCTCCCTGGACTACCTCTCCTAACCATTTCCCTGCCCAGGCTTGCCTATCCTGCCAAAATGAACTCTGTGCTCCTTCCTTTCTTTCCCCACAAGTGGAATAACTCCCACCTCCTTGTCACCTACCTTAGGCCTTTACATTCTTCAAATCTCAAAAACAAACACACCTCCTCCAGGAAGTCTTCTCTGATTAGCATACTAACATACACTGACAGCTGCCATCTTAGATGCTTTTAGCGCCTATTATCCTGACCATACCTTTAGTTCTTAACCACATGTAATCCTTTATGACACAGCTGTGACACTTGTGCACTGTAGAGCTCATCAGCCCAACCATAATTTTTTAAGAACAGGAACACTGACCAAACTCACTCAGTGCACATTTAGAGAGAGTAGAGCATGGGCTTGAGAGGCCTTGGTGTGAATTCCAGCCATATTCCTTATTAGTGTGTGACCTTGGCCAGCGGCCTAATATCTCTGTGGACCCCAAGACAGCAATACCTGCGACATAAGGTTGTTGGGAGATTTTAGGAGTTTTTTCAAGTAAGATGCTCAGAATAGAACCTAGCATGTCTTAAAGCAGTTCACCAGTGTTAGCTATTGTCACCATGGAAGGGCTCAATCTACTGCATGCTCTGTGTTGTAGGCTGTGGGATACACATATGCACAAATTAGCCTGTACCATCAAGGAACGGGAGTTCGGGAGTGGGGGGAAGCCATGGACTCACATAAATTATCAAACTATACTGTGATAAGCATAATCACAGAGCAAAGCACGAGAAATCGTGCATCGCCTTAGTGCCTGACACCAGGCACGATCCATGAGGAATGATGATTTGATTTGAGTGGTGCTGGTTGAAATCTATTAAGTTAGTAATCACATATACAGTACCTCAAAAGAGTCCTTTAGTGGCTTTATAATGCAGAAACCACAGACGGGTTTAATTTGGCAGTGTTATTAAGCAAATAAATGGATTTTTAGATATTTAACTTCTAATCATATGTGAACTTCAGGAAGCTAAATGCTCCAATGACACTGCTAAATACCTCTTTGTTATAAAGCCACGGTTTGACTTTTGAGGCAAAGTTGAGAGCCTAAATTCAACTCCATTAGTTCATATTTTGTCCAAAATGCAGTTTATAATGAAGCCAGCAAATTGGGTCCCTTGACCATAAACCTCACAGAAGGAAAGCAAACAGAGCATGAATCAAAAAGCCTTTAGACAGCAGTTAGCTATTAGTAACATATAAATTAAGTGTAAAATCAAAGCTGGGGGGAGTAAGTTCAGTGGTCATGGTCTCAATGTAAGTTAACACAAGCAACCTCAGTACAAATAATAGCAATAATAATAAAAATCATAACAATGTAAACTCTTTTATTGTATTTTTGACAAAATAACAACCTTACAGCCACTGTCCTTAAATTGTCAGGCTGTACCAAGTTGTTACGGCCCATAGGATGTCAAAACATCTTCTAGACCTCATCCGTATCTTTGAACAATGGGGTGAGTCACGATTAGCCACAAGTGTGATTCTATTACCACTGGTGGTTTATATCACCAAAATTGCACAACTCTTCCTGAATCATGTTAATTAAATTTCGGGTGCTGCTATTTAAAGTTATTTAATTCTCCCCTAGAGTTACATAGAGTGGGATCTTGGCCCTTTGTTTTAAAAAGAGTTTGAAAACTCACACACAACCCAATTGTTTTCCTACATATTTAGAGAATGTTAGAACACACTGCAATTGCTTCATGAACTAGGGAAGCTTTTTTCCAGTCTCTGCGGTCTATTGGCCAAATTTATATTGACGGATACTTTAGAGCATGGATTATTGAGCTAATAGACCACAATGACTCACTATTGTGTACATCAGAACCGTCACACCCATTTATAAGGCAGATCTGTTCCATGTGACTGAAGAGAAAGACATACAACAGAGAGTACTCTTTTGAAAAGCCACCTCACAAGCACTGACGTTAGTCTTATAAAAATCATCTGTCTAGAAAACCTGTAGTATTCCAAGAACACGCATGCCTCATAATGACCTATAAATGTTTTTATAAGAGTTCCAAAAAAGTGCACAACCAGTACAATTCTGTTTTCTATTTTTGTGCCTTAAAAAAATTGTCAAAATAGCCAAAGGACTGAGTTTTTTGTTTTGGGTGGTTTTTTTTTTTTGACAATTTGTGAAAAATAAAGTTCACGTTAAGGCTGAAACTTTGCATGCCAAGTTTTTGCTTGGAACTAATTTTTATGGCTGAGTTATAAAGCCCCTGAAAAGGGGGGGTTTCAAATGGAAATGCTGACACAGCTTTACCCACAGTGGCAAGAAGGGAGGTGCTGTAATACCTATTTGTACCTTGTTTGCTTTATTGTGGCTTTGGAAAAAGGAGTCTCATTGCCTAGCCCTGGGCACTATACACCACATAAAAGCATGTGTCCATTCATGTATTACTATCTGGGGTTTGCAAAGAAGCTAGCACTGAACCATTCTTTGAAATGAACCTAGTAACCTATTGTGAAAGAGGACAGACTTATTTCCTGACTTTTAATAGATTTCATTATACCAGAGACTCACCTTCCCCTGGATTTAACACCAGTATCTACCAACAGAAAACAGGGAATGGTCCAAGCTTTCTCTTTAATAGTTCTTTAAATCTTAATTTTCGACAGTTGTCTGCTGGTAAAACTAGAAAAGCTAATGATAAGCTGTTTGTGCAGATTAAATGATAATGTGAATTACTTGGACACAAAGATGTATGAGGATCTGAATTACTTTTAGTCTACATCTCTACCAGAGTTTTAAGGTGGATATCTAATGAACTTATTTTGAGGTGAAGTGGAAAGACTACAGGGGAGACTTTCGAGAGAAGCAAGATGCTTTTCATTCTGCCTCCTGAGGGATGCTGTTCAAAAAACACTCAGGTACAGCTGTAAATTGACTGAACTTTAGAACCCTACACCCTGCTCCCATTCTAAAACAATAACAACAAATAATTACTCGTTAATGTCAAGAAAACCTGTGAAATCTATGAAAACTGCTATCTAATATTCCTACGGATTCTGTATTTTCATTCAAAATTCCTAGGTGTGGATAGGACAGCTCTGAGTTATAACGATGCTGCTGAACTAAAGGAACCCAGTGGGGTCCTTAGACCCGGGGTACATTATAACTTTGGTAGTTATGTTAAAGCTACAGTTCACAAAAGCATCATATTAAAAAAAAGGAACAAAATTTGCTTCATTTAATTTTTTCGGGGAGTCTTTATTCCGTTAAATCAAAGGAAAAAGGCTTTTCTGAACTTTAGTGCTTTGTAGCTCCTGCTTTATTTCCACCTTAAAATCTTTACCTGGCCATGATCTGTTGTTCCATTACTGGAGGGCAAAAATGGGAGGAATTGTCTGGGCTAAATTGCAATTAGGCAGCCCTGAGTGTAGCTGGCACCAGTTAACTTGGGATATTGGAGTGAAAAGGCCCGTAATCAGCCTTCGGTCATGTAGAACAATGCATAAAATTAAATTGACATTAATGAATAATTGTGTAATGAAAATGGAAGAGGAGAGTTAATTGCATGTTACAGTGAGTGTAATGCCTAGATAACCTTGCATTTAATGCTATTCTTAGCCCTGCTGCCAAGACTGCTACAGAACCTCTCTCAGCAGGAAGTCATTAAAGCTGTGAGTAGATAATGCAGGCTCAGTGAAACCTAAGTGGCAACAATATAACAAGAGTTTCTTTCAGACCTTAGTGTTTTCTGAAAAAAAAGGGCATGTTGAGGTAATTTGTACACATCTGAATGAAAACAGGAAACGCGGAGCAATCTATTTGCAGTTTGTCCGGTCCCACAGATTGCCCAACTCTTGTAGAGACCAAGGTCAGCTCCTATAATCAAAGACAAGCCCAAACCACCGGGGCTTACAAGGCAATAAGCACCCAGCTGTCCACCGGCTACAACTTAGTTTTGTTAATCACTTAATGTGGCAGAGTCTGTGAAATGTTTGACCTCAGACTTAAAAGACCAAGGGGATATGTCCTCAAGACCAGTTCACGGACACCACCTGCTCAGACAGATAACCATTTCAGGAGCCCTGACATTCTCCAATGCCCACCCTGAAACTTTCATTCAAAGCTATGTGTGCATTGACCACGTCAGAGAGTAAGATCTATCTGGATGTGTGCCGTAAGGGAAGAAAAGATTTCTCAAAATTTGTAAGAAGAGCCACAATGTTCTTCTCCCCACGAAGTTTCTTTTTACTCTGGTTGCTTTCTAACTTGCAGCGATTGCAAGGGATTTGGGGGTTTTATTTTTCTGCCTAATCTATGGTCTGTCCAGAGGGAGTGTACTCTAACAAAAGGGCACCTTTTCAGCCTGAAGGACGAGATCACTGCGGAGTTGCCCCTGGCCAGTGGTCCTGGGTGGAAGGTACACGTGAAAACAGATCCTAGGGAAAGTGCTTGCAGGAGGTAGACCAGTTTAAATACCTGTCATTTTGTATTTTTACAAAATATAGTTTTTAAACCTCATTTGGAAAACAAAACTCTGAGTGTTACCGACAGTAGCCAAGATTTATTAATTGAAAGGGGCCTCTAATTCTTTTTCAGCCTCGTATTTCCTTTTTGCAAATCCAGGTGTCAGTCCATATTTCAGCCAAAGTGATTTTTGATGAGGAATTATTTCATCCTGAGGGCTTCGTTTTGTTAGTTTTGATTTGCACAGAAGCTTGTTTTTCTCATGTCATTCAGGATGGATCTTCGTGTGGCTTGATGGATGCCTTTTGCTTCACGGCCCTCCCCTCGCAGTCCCAAGTTTTGCTGGGCACGGGGGGCGGGTACAGCCCTCACAGGTCTCAAACAATGAAAGACGCTTCTTCCATCAAGAAATTCTCAGAAATACTGACTCCCTGAGAAAAAGATAACCAGCCCGTATGAGCCAGGTCCCAGGTCCTGCGGAATGTGTCTATAACACACTGCATAACACCCAATTCCATTAGCCAAGTTAACACTCAAACACTTGAAATATTCAGGTGAAAAATAATACTAATAATAAGGAGAATAATAAAGAGGAGAAAGAGGGGAAGAAGGAAAAAAGCCAAAAGAACTCTTTCTTAGAACAGATCCAAGCCATGATATTTTTCATTCCCAAAGCTTAATCTGTCAGAGGGCTCTGTGTCTTACTTGCTCCGTGATTTTGGCAAATTCCTGTCCAAAGTCCTTACATCTTAAATAGGGATGACAATGGTACTCATTTCTCGGAGTGTTGTGCAGGCTAAATGTGATAATGCTTGTGAAGTTAAGTGGTGCATAAATATTGCTACTATTGTTTATAATCATCTTCTTCTTCATCATCATGAATCCTGAGAGCCTTGCTCTGCCCAGGCCTTGACCACCACAGAGACCACATCTATTTCTGTACACTCTGATACCTGCAAACCCTAAACCTGTTGTCCAAACAATTCTGCCCATCCTGCACTCACCCTATATAATTATTTGAAACTATCTTCCCCCTGTCTAATTTACCCTGACTTGTATGTCTCGTTCTGGAAACTTCACTTTATTTTCTGCAGTGTTAAGTCTTGTTTTATAACATTCAACTTGTGTCTCTACTAGACTGGAATAAATAGTAGTGCTTAGTATATGTCTTGTTTTTAATGAGAATTAACTCTAAAATCAAGGGGCAAGGGACAAAAATATTCAGCATGACAAAAGAAACATAGTGGAGAATATAGGTAACTAGAATTTGCAAAGAATGTAGAATTATGATAAATTTCTGATTAGGTGGAAAAAAGCTTTGTTCAAAGCTTTCCATGAAGACTAAAAATATATTAATATGAAATTTCTAATCTTTAAGGACAGTGTAGTTACTCTATCAATGCTTACTAGATGAATAGGGATTTTGTGTATTTAGCCATCATGCTAAACAATTAAAAATACAGGATGGATAGAGATGGAAAATTTAGTGGAGACTGGACTAAGTATATTCTAACTTTTAAAGAGATCATCACTAATATGAGTAATTTTTGGCATATTTTTTTCTTTTTTTTGAGAAGATTGAAGTGATTCGCTGGAAGAGAGAAGGAATGGTTAATTAAGGTTTACTGTTAG
Organism: Avahi laniger; assembly: GCA_963575035.1. NCBI lineage: Eukaryota > Metazoa > Chordata > Mammalia > Primates > Indriidae > Avahi > Avahi laniger. Next base: position 49,285 of record CAUYSK010007889.1, read on the forward strand.
GTACAATCACTCAGAAAAAAAGGTTTTGCTACATATAAAGAGGCTTCAAAGTTTATTGTTAAAACTGATAAAAGACAATGATCAGAGGAAAAAGTTCATTTTTTTGTGTGAGTCCTTTTGAGAAAATGGAAAGAATTCAAATTTAAGAGCTAACATGACTTAGGAAAAAAAAACCTCTGCGTTTTGGGCTCTGCCACTTCCAGCCACAAAACCTGGGGGAGAAATCTGCCTGCACTTCCCCTTACTTTCCTCGCCTTTAGTGTGAGGGGTTCTGGGCTGTGTGGTTCCCAAAGTCTTCTCCAGGACAGTATTCTGAGAACGTCTTGCAAAATTAAATATACATTTATTGAGAATTTACCCTCTGGAAAGCATCATGTTATCTTACAGGATATAGAAATGCTAAAATAGTAAAGCGCCTTCACAAAAACACCTATAATTGGGAGCCAATGTATGAACCTTTTAAAAGGTTTTTAAGTCATAAACTGTCTCCTTTAAAGTGGCCATTCCATCTGATGCGAAAGTATGGAGGACAGTAACATGCCTCTTCCCTGGACGAATGGACCGTCAGTGCCTGTGCAGGTCTTCAGACGGTGAGCATTTCCCTCCCTTTTCTGTGACAAACTGCACATTTGCTTTGGACTCCTCTAAGCAGTTGGAAAGCAAAGAATTAATCTATATTTGGTTAAAAATAACAGTATAATTGCTGATATAATCATGGTAATGAGAACAGTAACAAAAAAGGAATCCACCTGTGAGTTATTTGAATCTGCATATGAATTTAAACTAAAATTCACCTCAGAAGCTAAGCATAGAATAACGTATTTTGGATATTCTTTAGAAAGAGTGATGACCTGTTAATTTAACCATCTAGACACAGATCTGGGAAGATACATGTGGGAAGTAAAAAAATAAATATACAAAAATCGAGCTTACGTCTTTTTTTCTTCTAACTGATATGTTGCCAGTATATTATGGGCCGTCATCAGAGAATGCAAACACAAACTTTTGTCTGGACATCAAAGCATTTTTCAATTCACCAGCTTACGTAATGAAATAAATGTGTAAAATTCACAGATCCAGGGACTGCTTTGTGTAGCTAGTTGTTTTACCACATTATTTTTTTCAAAAAAATAGCTCTGTAAATTTAACTTTAATACCTAGAAAAAAAATTCAGAAAGCCATCAGAGATTGATTTACAAACAAGGAGAAGATACTAGCTAATGGGCAACATGGCTTATTCAGAATAAATTTCACTGGATTAATCTGATCTTGTTGGAGAGACAAACTTGACAAATGATGGGTCATAGGTGTATGAGAAGAGGCAGCAAAATACAATATATAAGGACATTTCAATGACTAGGGTACATTTGAAACTAGCTTTATGTTAGTTGATTCTAGACACATGAACATACCACTTTTCAAAATCATTCTCTCTCTAGCCCTCTTGGAGGCTCAGTTGCCCTAAAACATGAGTGGTGGACCAGTTGAGCATTTTTCAAACTGCATGTTATAACCTTTCTGAGGTTCATGAGATTAATCTAGTAGGTAACAACTAGCAATTTTTAAAACATGAAGTAGAATAAACTAGAATAAAAACTATCAGAGTTTATTGCATGTAGTAAGGGTAGGTCCAGTTTTGTATAACTTTTGTTTCAACTGTGCACACTGTGTGTGTGTGTGTGTGTGTGTGTGTATAGGTGTGGGTGCGTGTTTAGTGAGACTGATATGAAATGTTCTTACTGTAAGTTGAAGTCAAAAACACTCAAAAGCCACTAAACTTGATGATATCTATGATCCCCATCTTATATTTTTCCTCCCCTCAGCAAACACTTCTTCCATCTACCATGTGTTGATAGTCCTTTTGGTTGTAACACTTCATGCTCCTGAGAAAGATCAGGGCACCCAATTAACAACATATAAATGTTGAAATTATCGATTTGACAGATTAAAATTCTACCTTGCCTATTACAACAAAAAAGTACAGATGAATCACATCACATATGCATATTACTTGTGTGGCTTCAACTATATATGTTTAGCAAACACAAAATAAAAAACATATTTATTTCAAATACTTTGGCTCCAAAATACAAACCAAAAAAATTCATTTGGTGGTCTTCTGGAAAACAAAACAAAGCAAAACCAAAATGGCAATCTTTTCCAACACTGTGAGGGAACCAGACTATTTAGAACTTATTAAGAGTTGGTAAGTAAACTCCAAGCCATATAGATAGTACTTAAGAATAATTAGAAATTAAGACAGTTTTGTATAATAGACTTTAGAAACTAAGCCCTGTGTGACCTTCAGTCCTGTTTGAACTCCATTGTAAGTAGGAGCTTAGATGGCTGTCCTTCTCACCTTCCTTCTCAAGAGCATAGATTGTTTTCCCTCTTTTTCTCCTCTTCTTCCCTCTTCCCCTGATCCTTTTTTCTCCACCCACAACTGAACCTTAACCACGTTTGTGTAATATGATGCATTAGAAAGATAATATGTAAGATGTATGTAAGTTATGGAGCACAGTGATAAAGTAAACCCATCACCAACTTAGAATATGAAAGAATCTTCCCAACACCCGTGGGTGCTACCCGCCCAATCGTAGCCACCTCTTCCATCTAGAGGTAATCAGGAGCCTGAATTTCATATCATTTCCTCGTCCCTTCTTGTCTTTTTTATTACAAAGATGTATCCCT
>CAUYSK010007891.1:0-18996 GCA_963575035.1 Avahi laniger
AGCTCCTTCCGTGGGTACAGGCGTTCTAGGTGTCTAGATCATTGCTGGGACCTGACTCAGAATCCTAGACCAGGAGCCCAGAGAAAGGTCTTTGGCCGTCTCCTCCTCCTGGGCTCCATTTGTTCTTCGGGCTGCTCTCCCTAGACTCCTGCTCTGACACTTGGGGGCCCCCCCCAGGTCCCACAATGCGCCAGACATTCCCTCTTCAAGTCTGCGCATGTGACTGTCGCTCTCTCACGTTGAAAAGGAAGACCCCCATCTATTACCTGGCGCACAAGCTACCTGAGACCCCATCCCTTGGAAGACCCTCATCAACATAATATTAACCTATTACCTGGCGGATCAACTAACCCGTTACCTGGCGGTAGGTCAGCCACCTGAGACCCCACCCCTCAGACCACCCCAACTTAACAAAAGTGGGAAAAATCGGATAGACAGGGCTCAGAATTTGGTGGTGAGACCCCTCTGAGCCCACCGGTGAATAAACTTTGATTCTCCGACTCTCCGTGTGATGCTCAGTTTGTCCTCGGAACCACCCGCTATAACACTTGCTGTAACAAACTCTTCTCAAGTGGGAATAGGATCATAGATGATATGAATGAGTAGAAGATTTATGGCGGGCTTTTTTTTCTTTCTTTGTCTATTTCCACAACTTTCTCTGAATTGGTGACATTATTTTTATAATTTAAAGTTAATTTTTAAAAGTTAAGCCAGGGCCAGGCACAGTGGCTCACACCTGTAATCCGGGCACTTTGGAAGACTGAGGCAGGAAGATTGCTTGAGGTCGGGAGTTTGAGACCAGCCTGAGTGACATAACAAAACCTTATCTTTACAAAAAATAAGAAAAAATAGCCACGCAAGGTGGCACGTGCCTGTCGTCCCAGCCACCAGGCTGAGGCAGGAGGGTCGCTTGAGCCCCGGAGTTTGAGGTTGCTGTGAGGTATGATCCTGCCACTGTACTCCAGCCTGGGAGACAAAACAAGACCCTCATTTAAAAAAAGAAAAAGTTAAGCCTAGTAAGGTGATTACCAGGACAAGGATGGCATCATTCCACGCTCGGTCATTTGTACATATTCTTCCTGATTCTTGCCATTATTGAGTACCATCTTATTATTTACTTAATGACTTTTGTTAAATACATGCACTTTTTAAAAAAAACTTAAATATAATTGTAAAAGGAAATTGTATATAACATCATAAAATGGAAAAGCATTTGCCACAAATAGAAATTAAGTGTAAAAATAAACACAACAGAAATAAAACAATTTTCTTAAATCTGACTCAGAACCATTGCCTGCTGAAGGGTGGGGTCTTTTGTTAAAAGAATGGTTAGCAAGTGTTAGGGATCTTCTGTTAGATTTAATCAGAATGATTGGAGGAACACTGAGTTATTATTATTTAATACAATGAATCTGTGAGCTCTTTTAAGGTCTGTTTGCACTTAAATGAAGCCATCCTGGAGACAACACCTTGGTTGAAGGAAAAAATTATCTCAAAGTTGTATTTCAGGTGCCAGGGCTGGGGGGCTGAAAGAGATCTGGTGTGCGTGCCCTTGGGTCAGGTGTGGGGGAGTCTTTTCCTGAAGCTAATGCATCCTTGGACATCCCAAAATATGTGGCCGCACAGGCAGGGATTAAGGTATGTGGGGGATAGACTACTCATTCCTAGGCCTTGGACCAGAGCCCCGTGGCTACTCACACAGATAGTCAAGTAGGAAAATCATGGGGTTTTTTTCTTTCTACTGTAAATATTTGCCATGGACAAGCAGAAGAAAAAAAAAAAATACAACAAAACTGAGAGCCAACAAACTACTACAGAAGTAGACAGGTGCAAAATGGTCCTTACAGCTTTTTTCCCTTTTAATTTGGTCTTTGCTCATTGCTACAGTTAGCGTCACTACCTACAGCTGAAGAGCTAAAGGGAAGAAAAATCGCTTAACATTATGATGTAGTCAGAAAGCCCTAGATTTGGAAGCAGGAAACCTGAAATTTGATCCTCCTCTGACATTTCTTAGCTGTTATGATTATTTTGAGCGATGTATCCCATCGCCTGCTGCTTCTCATTTTCCATTAAATCTTCCATTTTCTCCGCCTTAGGTGAACAGATTAGCTTTGAGGGCCACAGTGAGCTCCTCTGCAAGCTGGAAACGACATTTTATCCCCTCATGGAAGGCAGGGCACTGGTCTACTTAATCTCTTGTACCCACCAATTCGAGGATCATAACATCATATGAATTAGAGAAAACCAACTGTACACTGGTGCCTGATTCCTGAACACAAAGCAAGTGTGACATATACCAATGTTTGAGCAAGTAGCAGCCACTATGACAAACTGCTGTTTACATAGATAGCTAACTAGGCACAGTAATGATGATGATAAGTCATTTTTATTGGGCATTTACTCCTCACAACAGCTTCAGGAGTTAGTTTCTGTCATTATCCCCACTTTAAAGATGTGGAAACTGAGGCACAGAGAAGGCAAGTCGTTTGTCCATAGCACACAGTCAGTAAGCAGTGGAGATGACTTGGAACAGAGGCTATCAGATGGGATTGACTACAAAGAGATGCAGGAATTTTGAGGGTGATGGAAATGTTCTATGGGTGTTTATAAAGCTGCAGAACTGTACACCTAAAAGGGTGAATTTTATTCTAGGTAAGTTATACTTTAATAAACCTGGCTTTTAAAACAAACAAATGAAGCCATGAACACTCTGCAGAGAGGGCTTGGCACCTGGAGACCACGCAGACCCCCTGTGCACTCTGACCAGCACCAGCACAGACGTCTTCTTGAAAGCCACTGCCATCTGCCTCCCGGTATCTCATTCCATCGCCTCCGGGAGAAAAACGGAAAGATAAATTCAGCTTCTCTTTTTCCTTTGTGTTTCCTCTGCCGTGGCGCTCTCTTTACCTTCATTTCCCGCTCTCTTAAGAGGGCAGTCTCTTTTCTCGTAAATTCAGCCCTTTTACTGAAATCAAGGCCTAAACATTTGCACTGACCTTGATTTAACCAGAACAGCCTGTTCCAGGGACAGGACAAGCAGCAACCCAGAGGTTTTTGGTAAAGAATCTGATAGCATTGATTTAAGCAAATGAATAATAGGTTGGTATTTTTACTGCCAGCAATCTGGCAAAAATTGGTGGAAAAACATCCAGGAAGGGTTAAATAGAAAACAATAGCGTTCCCTTGCCGACATCTTTCCCCGGTGTATGTGGAGAATTCTCTTCATATTTCCATTTTGGCAAATGTATCTCATATCGCACTGAGCTAAACCTCCCCCCACCCTTTACCAGCCCCAGGACACCTCTCAGCAAGGGGAGTTGCCTATCTATTCACAGACTACTTCTCTCATCCTAAACTACAACCCTAAACACTTTGCTGGGTTGTCATTTTCATGAGATCAGAGTGCATTTGTTAAAGACTTAAGGTTGATTGATTAGCAAAATAATAAACCATTTTATCTTACTGTACGTCTTCAATTGTCTTCAATCTCCGGAGCTAGTTTGTTCATTTGTTGATGAAGTATTGCCTCTTGTCACAAGAACTTTGGTGACCAAGAAATCAAACTCATACGAATTTCAGAAAAGTACTACTTTCATATTTAAATATTTTATTTTTATTTTAAAGTTTATTTTTAAAATGTCTGAGTGGGTAATACGTTCAAAAAATAGGAGAAAATGGCAGAGTGAAAAGATGTCCTCTATCTGCCCAGCACCCCCTCACTAAAGCAAATTTCTTTTGGATTTTTCCAGGGATTTTAATGCATATGAATATAAATATTTACCCATCTATAAGTGCCTGGAGGAAAAAGTACACAGGTTAAGTGATTAGCTCAGTGGTGTTTTTCAAAGTAAACATACCCATGTAATTCTAGATCAAGAAAGAAAATGTTATAACTTTGACTCAAATGGTACAAAAGCAATTTATGTAATCAAAAGCAATTTATTGTACTCCTGCAATATTCTAAAATAAAAAAGGAAAGAAAGAAAGAAGGAGGAAGGAAGGGAGGGAGGGAGGGAAAGAAAGAGAAAGAAAGAAGAAAAAAAAGAAAAGAAAGACAAAGGAAAAAAAGAGAGAAAGAGAGAACGAGAGAAAAAAAGGAAGAATGAAAGAAAGAAAAGAAAAGAAAAGAAAAAAAGAAAAGAAAAGAAAAGAAGAGAAGAGAAGAGAAGAAAATGTTACCAACTCTCAAAGGCTGTATCTAGTCCTTGACCAGCCCACTGGTTCACCCCTCCCTACCATCCTAATTCTGAACACCATAGAAGAGTTTTGTCTGCTTTTGAACTTTATATAATACAATATGTAGTCTCCTGTGCCTGGCTTCTTTCCCTCCTCTGTTATGTTCGTCAGATTCAGCCATGTTGTTTGTTTTACGTAGTAGTAGTTGAATTATTCTCATTGCTAAATGGTATCAATTATAATGAATAATATACCACATTAAAACAAATCTGGTCTACTGTCTGTGGACGTTTGGGTTATTTCCAGGTTAAGGCTGTAATGAATAGTGCTCCTATAAATGTTCTTGTCTTTAGGTGAATATATGTAAGCATTTCTTTTGCATACCAGGAGTGGAATTTCTGGATCACAGGGTATGTGTGTTCAGCTTTACTATGTTGTCAAACAGTTGTCCATTTTATGATCCCTTTAGGACTCTATGAAGATAGTTGCTACATCTTCAACAATACTTTCTGAGTGGTTTTAATATACATTTTCCTAAGGAATAATAGTTGAACTTTTCATGTTTACTGGTCATTTGGACAGCCTCTTTTTTCTTTATTTGTTTTTTTATTTTTTTTATTTCTGCATATTATGGGGGTACAAATATTTAGGTTACATATGTTGCCTTCCCCCACCCCAGTCAGAGCTTCAAGCGTGTCCATCGCCCAGATGGTGCACATCGCACTCATTATGTATATAGATACCCATCGTCTCCTCCTCCCTCTCTCCTGCCCAATGCCCAATAAATATTACTCCTATATGTGCACTTAGATATTGATCAGTGAAACCAATTTGTTGGTGAGTACATGTGATGCTTTTTTTTCAATTCTTGGGATACTTCACTTAGTAGAATGGGTTTCAGCTCTATCCAGGAAAATACAAGAGGTCCCAGACCACCATTGTTTTTTGTGGCTGAGTAGTACTCCACGGTATACGTATACCACATTTTATTAATCCACTCATGTATTGATGGGCACTTGGATTTCCACATCTTTGCAATTGTGAATTGTGCCCCTATAAACATTCCAGTGCAGATGTCTTTTTTATAGAGTGTCTTTTGTTCTTTTGGGCAGATGCCCAATAATGGGATTGCTGGATCGAATGGTAGTTCTACTCGTATCTCTTTAAGGTATCTCCATATTGCTTTCCACAGAGGTTGCACTAGTTTGCAGTCCCACCAGCAGTGTATGAGTTTTCCTATCTCTCCACATCCATGCCAACATTTGTTGTTTTGGGACTTTTTGATAAAGGCCAGTCTCACTGGGGATAAGTGATATCTCATTGTGGTTTTGATTTGCATTTCCCTTATGATTGCAGATGTTGAGCACTTTCTCATGTTTCTTGGCCATAATTCTGTCTTCTTTTGAAAAGTTTCTGTTCATGTCCTTTGCCCACTTTTTGATAGGGTTGTTTGATTTTTCCTTGCTGATTTTCCTGAGTTCTAAATAGATTCTAGTTATCAGCCCTTTATTGGATGTGTAGCATGCGAAAATTTTCTCCCATTCTGTAGGTTGTCTGTTTGCTCTTGTGACAGTTTCTTGGCTGTGCAGAAGCTTTTTAGTTTGATCAGTAGACAGCCTCTTTTTAAAATACATGTTCAAGCCCTTTGCCCGTTTTTAAACTGGCCGTGAATCCTTTGTTTATTATTTGTATTAAAATAGTTTTTTCTTTCTGGGGCTTCATTTTTACTCTCTTAATGGTGTCCTTTGATAAACAGAGGTTCTTAATTTTTTTTTTTTTTTTTTGAGACAGCGTCTCACTCTATTGCCCGGGCTAGAGTGCTGTGGCATCAGCCTAGCTCACAGCAACCTCAAACTCTTGGGCTCAAGCAATCCTCCTGCCTCAGCCTCCCAAGTAGCTGGGACTACAGGCATGTGCCACCATGCCCGGCTAATTTTTTCTGTATATTTTCAGTTGTCCAGATAATTTCTTTCCATTTTTAGTAGAAATGGGGTCTCACTCTTGTTCGGGCTGGTCTTGAACGCCTGACCTCGAGCCATCCTCCCGCCTTGGCCTCCCAGAGTGCTAGGATTACAGGCGAGAGCCACCACACCTGGCCAGAGGTTCCTAATTTTAATGTAGCCCAATTTATAAATTTCATTTTATGGTTAGCACTTCTTGTTTTCTGCTGAAGAAATCTTTGTCTCCCTAAGCTCATGAAAATATTCCTCTATGTTTCTTCTAAGTATTTGTCTTATGTTTTCAGATCACCCAGTTCATCTGATTTTTGTGAATCATGTAATCTAGGGGTTATGATTGTTATTATTTTTTCCTATATGAATATCCAGTTGACTTAGCACTGTTTTCCCCATCACTCTACAGTATCGCCTTCGTTATAAATCAGTTGCCCATATATGTGTGCTTCTGGACTCTATTCTGTTTCATTGGTCTATTTGCCTTTCATTTACCAATACCACACTGATTGAACTACGAGAGCTTCACCAGAAATCTTGATATCTAGTAGTTTCAGTTCTTCAGCTTTGTTCTACTCCAGGATTGCCTTGGCTATACTTGGCCCTTTGCATTTGCATTTCTGGAATTTTTCATTTAATATTTTTGGACAGCAGCTGACTGTGGGTAACAGAAACCAAGGATTGTGGGAGTGGTGGGGGGGAGCTGCTTACAGCAGTTTTCAATTAGGCATTGTCAGTAATTAGGCATTCTCTTAGATAGGGAAACCGGAGAAGCAACCAGGGCCCCAGGTTGAAAATCACTTAAATTCTTTTCCAAAATTTTTGTATTTAACTATTTCAAGGATCCCTTCAAATGCAATTATCTTAGGCAGGTGGGGCAGTTCAGGCTAAATGGCCCTGGCTTCACACCCTCCTATTCCATTGGGTTAGATGGCCGCCTCAAGTTTTTTATCTACTGGTAACAAGTAAGCTTGGAAGGAATGAGGAAGAAAGACAGCTAGGGGGTGTCTGGGCCCAGTGAAGCGCGTGCCTATCCTTTTGTGCATTGCATTGTTAGTGCAAAGACAGAGCTTACTTAGTTATCTGCAGCATGTGACTTAAAAATACATAATACCAATATTGCCATCCCAGTGATGCTTCTTGTATTTAATCATTAACCAGTAGAGGTTCTGCAGTTTTTATATTGATTTTAAATGGGAATTAATGCTGATATAGAAAACTGTCTCCCTCCCTCTTCCCGTAAAAGTTGGGGCCAATTACAGCCATACCTACATTCTGAAGTGATGAGTGCACCCTTGGGCACAGCTCCATTTTCAGTTTACCAGGTCCCAAGGGAAACCTCTTCCAAAGCTTCCGATGCAAATTTGAGGGCTGTCCCCCCTGCGGACAAGGGAGGAGCTTGATTTTTGGGTTGACAGGCCCAGGGATGAGGGGGAAGTAGCTTTTCTCCTGGTTTTGTGCTGGTTTTCTCTTCTAGGTAAAGATAATCTCTATTTGGACTATAGCTTTCGGTTCTCCTGAAGGCAAGGGCAGCCGCACTAAATAGTCTTTAGATTTTTTAAAACACAGGACAATTCTCTGAGGTCACTAGTCTCTAGTGGTCCAGGGAATGTCATCTGTCCAAATTGTGTAGGTAACATTTTTCCTCTATTTTTTCATCTTCCTTTTCTCTTTTTTATATTCTCCATCATGTTCCCTTGCCCAAACCTCCACCCAGGCCTCGTCAAAGTCCCCGTGATTCTCTTCAACCACAACTCCATCAAGGAAATCTTTAAACCTGATAAAAGTAAGTGATTTGTTATATGTTTACTTCTTTACACAGTTTGAAAAGATTTCTACCTATTTAAATAATTTAAAATTTATGTTATCTGAATGTGTGGATTATTTAAGAACAAATGCAGTTAGGAGTGAGAGCCTACTCCTAATTTCTCCTTTGCTGTTATTTTGGGGAATTCTGCTTTGCTTTACAGATATTCACTTTACTCATGGGCACCAATTTGGTATGTATGAACTTGACCTTCCTTTGATGTTCACAAACATGAACACAGGAGGCAGCCAGGGAGAGCTGGAAACAACACTGGTTACAAGGATTCTAGAGAAGACCAATTTCCCGCGTTTCACTTTTCAACTTAATGCTTCGTGATTTGGGCGAGTTGCTTAGACTTTTTAAGCGTTGCTGTCTTTACAGGTGAAATGGAGGTAACTCTCAAGGTGACTGAAAAATTAAGTAAAATCATGAAGGTGAGGACACTTAGCAAGTAGACATTCAATCCATTCAGCAAATATTGAGTGCTTTTTAGTTCTAAGCATTTGGACCAAAATAACCAAAATGAACAAAACAGACAAAAATATATTACTTTGTAAAGATAACATTCTATTAAACTGCATACGAAATAAGTACGTTGTATAACAGGTTAGGCGTTGATAGAGCAACGTCAGATACTCGAGCGTGGCTAAGGGGGCAGATCGCAATGAAAGTCACACTGAAAGGTAACATTTGAGCGGACTGGAAGGTGATGAAGAGGTGAGCCACGAAGCTATGCAGGGAACAGCATTCCAGGTAGAGGGAACAGCAAGTTGGACAGTCCTGTCTTGTTCCAGAGCAGCAGGGAGGCTGGTGTGTTGCACTAAGAGAGTGGGGGGGTGGGGATAGGGTCAGAGAGGTGGGGGCCAGTGAGGCAGCAGGCCACGTCCAGTAGAGCCTCAGAGGCCACCTGAAGGATGGGGCTTTTGTTCGGAGTGAAATGGGCGGCCATTCAAAAGACTCATTCTGGCTGCTGCTGGAGAGGAGAGTGTCAGACAAGGGGGAGGCTGGAGGCTGCTGCAGTCATCCGGGTGGGACTGGTGAGGTCAGGTAAGCAGTGCCCAGCTGCCGGAGCAATGGCTAAGAATCTCCTGACAGACTCTAGGTAGAGCGTGGCAGAGAGAGTGAGCAAGGGTGACCGCAAGGGTTTGGGGCTGTAGGGAAGGCTGGGTTGCCGGCCACTGAGGTGGAGAAGACAGGCTGGGGATGGGAGGGACATGGGTTTCAGTTCTGGACTAGAACGTTGATTTCGGGCTCGGGGGAGGTGATGTGCAGCTTGAACCTTTATTTTTAGTATTTTTTTAAAAAGCATAATTAGAAACTTTCAAAATAGAAACATTCCTAGCAAACCATTTAAAAGTTTGGCTGTTCGATAGGAATTTCACATCAGGTCACCTAGGTCCAGCCCTGAGTCCCCCACCCTTACCCCACAAACCCCCATCCAGCCATGTAACGGTAGGCGTGGGGGCACACTGTCCTCAACAAAACCAGCCCACCAGGTGGGGCTGGACATCTCCAGGAGCCCTGGGGGCTCCTAGCCTGGACTGGGAGCTCCCAGGACCTCCCTTTCATTACTTGAATTTGCAAGCACACCCCTACTGGCTTCACCTGAATGCTCAGTGTCAAGGACATCCGGCCAACTGCAGGAGCCCCAGCTCTGTGCATCCCCCTATGGGGCCCGAGATCAGCCAGGGTGGTCCTAAGGGGAGACCCCGCTTCTGCTCTTGGTTCCCCTGGACCAGATGTAACCTACCTACTGGTCGGACTGTCACCCCTTCCACGGCCCCAGCCTCCCCAGCCCACGAAGCTCCCCACCCCATCCTTGGCTCCAAAGTAAAGGCCTGGCAGGCAGAGCCACGAGCTGTCGGCAGTTTGGGCAAGGGGAGAGACAGGTGAAGGGAAATTCCCAGTTTTTCTTGATTAAAAATCATCCACAGTGTTAACATGGAAAACCTGCATTGTGATCTGTGATGTGATGGTTCAACCAGGGCTTTGCCTGGAAGTCACCTAGGAAAGAAAATCTTTAAAAACACATCATTGTGTTGAAATAAATTCTTCTCAGGTTCGGGAACCTGTTAGGGGAAGGGAAATGAAGTGTGTGGGGGGGAGAGCAGCAGTCATGAAGCCCAGATGACCTCGGTTCTCCCTGGGATGTTGATTTGGAGCTGTTAGATGCCCATGTGGTGAAGCCGGGTAGCAGGTGGAAGACGAAGCAGGGAGTGCCGGAGAGAAGACTGGGCTGGGGGGTCTGTGGGAGTCACAGTGTGAGGGAGCGTCATTAAAGCTGTGGGACTGAAAGATTCTACAAATGACAGTGAGACTAGTCTAAGAGAAGAGGTCCTGGGGCACTCCAGTGATAAGCGCAGGAAAAGAGGAACCAGAAAAGGAGACTACAAAGAAGCATCCAGTGAGTAGGAGAAAAATCAAGGGGGCGTGGTGTCTTGGAAACCGAGCAAGCAAAGTGCTTTGGGACAGAAAGAGCCATCCCCCGGGTCACACGCTGCCTGCCCATCGATCAGGTAAGGTGAGACCCAGAGCACTGCTGGACTGAGCGAGGCGGGGTCATTGGTAATTCAGTGAGCAGTTCTGGCGGAGTGATGGGAGACGGTGTAAGAGAGATTTGGAGAATTGTGGACTTCAACTACTGATAATTCTTTGGGGATTTTTGCTGCCAGGGAGAGCATTCACTGGTGGTGGTAGAGAGAAGCCAAGGAAGACTTGTTTTTTGGTTTTCTTTTAAAGATTGGAGAAATAACAGCTTTTTGGCACGCTAATAGGAATGATTTAGTAGAACAGGGAAAAAATAATAATGATACAGGATAGGGTAGAATTGGCAGGGCAATATCCTTGAGCAGGGAAGAAGGGATGAGATTTAATGATTTAACGCCTTGGGCTGGTCCAAGTGCAGTGGTGCCTACAACTAATTGATCACAAGTTGTTACAGATTTCCTTGTTCCTTCTCCACTTCTCTCCCTCTGCTTTACTTGACTAGCTTTAAAAAAAAAAAGAGAATTTAGTGGTCTTGGATTGGAGCACAAAGAGTCTATGACATGGTCAAACTTTTTCTTTTTCTTTTCTTTCTTTTTGGTTTTTTTTTTTTTTTTTTTTTTTGAGACACAGTCTAGCTCAGTCACTCGGGATAGAGTACAGTGGCATCATTATAGCTCACTGAAACCTCAAACACCTGGGCTCAAGCGATCCTCCTGCCTCAGCCTCCCAAGTAGCTGGGCCCATAGGCGCTTGCCATCACATCTGGCTAATTTTTTCTATTTTTAGTAGAGATGGGATCTCCCTCTTGCTTAGGCTGATGTCAAACTTCTGAGCTCAAGCAATTCTCCCACCTTGGCCTCCCAAAATGCTAGGATTACAGATGTGAGCCTCCGCGCCCCACCAGCAAACTTTTCCAATAAAGGAGCAGATAGTAAATATTTTAATCTTTGTGGGTCATATGGCTTCTGCCAGAGCTACTCCATTGCTCTAGCTCGAAAGCAGCCATAGGCAACACATAATAAATGGACATGGCTGTGTTCCAAGAAAACGTTATTTAGAATCACCAAAATTTTAATTTCATACAGTTTTGGCATCCCACAAAAAGTATATTCTTTTGATTCTCCCCTAAGCATCCAAAAATGTAAGAACCATCCTTAGCTGGCAGGTTGTACAAAAGCAGGCCACCCGGCCAATGTAACAGACAACAAGTCAACGCAGACGGGTGCGATTAAGTTGGTTACATGTAGTGAGGGAAATCTGGAAATTCTCCTGAGTGCTTCAGTTTTCTCAGTGAAGTAGGATCCTAAGGATGAAGATGATGGAGAAGATAAGGAAGGTTTGAGGAGAGAAGCACAGGCATAAAATACAGAGCATGAACTGACTGGGGAAATTTAAGTGGGCTGATTCTCCAGGCAGCACGAAGGTCCCCTCTGAGGTCTGCAGTCATGAATTTAAAATGAGACCTACCCGGTGGGTTGTGCTTTGCTCAGCCACAGTCAGTTGCAATGATGGGGACACACGGCTGTCAGAAAGTTGGGCCTTAACTTCAGCTGTGGTTTTGCTAAGGAAGGTTCAAGCCGGAGGGAGCCACAGAAGTTGAGAGTTTGTATAAGAGAGTGATTGTAATGACTGTAGGGTTGCCAGAGTTAGCAAATAAAAAGGATAGGCACAGTGGCACGTGCCTGTAGCCCCCAGTTACTCCTGAGGCTGAGGCGGGAGGATTGCCTGAGTCTGGGAGTTTGAATCCAGCCTGGGCAACATAGTGAGACCCCATCTCTAAAAAAAAAAAACAGGATGTCTAGTTAAATTTGAATTTCAAACAAACAATAATTTTTTAGTATAAAGGTAGTATAAATTCTATGAGTAGGAGGGAGAGAGAACAGGAAGCAGATGAGGGAGCACTACAAGTTGGAGGATCCATGGATTGGAGGTTCTGGAGGGGGAAAGATTGTTGGAGAGGACTACCAGGCTACCAGAAAGGCACAGCTGAAATGCCAGAAGGTGGAGGCACGGAATCAAACGCTTGGCTTTGAGATTATGAGCAGCTGCAGTCACTGGTTATGACACGGTTTAGGTCCGACCATGAGGGTGAGTGGGGGACACTGGGTGGAGAACAGGGTCGTTGGAGGTAAGGATTTCAAGGAACAGAGTTCGAAGGGACAGTGTGTTGATAATGCCGTAAAAAGACTGAAATAATTGCATGCTTACCATATGATCAGCACTGTGTAGGGACACGAAGTTAAGATTTTTAATAAGAGGGTCCCAGTCTAGGATGACTTATAGAATCTGCAGAGGCTGGAAAGGTCATTTAAAACTGGATCAGGGAGGCCTTTGGAATGTTATGCTAAGAAATTTAGTTTCATAGCACTCTCCTGCACAGAAAGTAGCAAAATTAATTAAATCAGCAAGCACACTTCCTTCTCTCTCATTTGACATACCTGAATATGAACATGTTTTAAGTACTTAAGACACATTTCTCTCTTAGTCCCCGGCCTTTTTATTCCAAAGTTAAAGGTAAGACATTCCAAGTGAGTAGTTCTTGGTTTTATTGCTGTGTATATGTAGCCAGAGGGGGTTGGTTAGATCATTAACCATACCTCTCTTTTAAGTCATGATGTCATACAAATTGAGATTGGATAAACTGCAGTAAGTTATTTCTAAGGCATCATAGTATTCTGGTTGCCTTTCTTTTAATGTGGAAGTAATTTAGAAAATACTTTAAAGTCATGGTTTTTTGCATTCTTGTTTCCTGAAACAAGTGAGTAAAATCGGGCTGAATGAAAAGGGGACGGTTGAGCCCTTAAAATGTGCCTTGGGGACATGTGGCTGTGCCGGGAGGAGGCAGCAAGCACAGTCCCTCATCTGAGTAGGGGTGCAGGTAGGTTCAGACCCTTAAGGAGAGAGAAGGAGCAAGCCAACATTTTTTACTAATTAAGGACTCTACACTACTTAAGTGTGCACACACTTCTACCCTTCCCCATTGTCAGTGACAGGCTGTCACTGAGATTTTGAAACAAACTGGAAGTCAAAGGAGGACCTGGAAGGGGCTTTAGGGTAGTTAAGTTTTCAAATTACAGTTCGCTCTGCAAAATGATCGCTAAGATGTGTGGCTGCTTAAGATGAAGCAAGGTCCACCTTGGTATCCAATCAGAAATGGAAAATGATTCTTTCCAACCTATTACCTTAGGTTATTCGCATAATTATAAGATATAGCAAGTCTGGGAAAATGCTGCAGACTCAGTAGAGAAGCAGAAAAGCAACAGCATCTCCAGACATCCTCATGGGTTCTGCAAGGGAAAGCAAAGTGTAAGTGAAAAGGAATAGGTGACTATTAAAAACCCTCCTACCTCTCCCTGGAGACTAAGTTCCCAGAGGGCAGAGAAGGTGCACAGCCGTGTCTGCAATTCTAGCAGACCTCCTGGCATCACTGAATTTTTTTTCCTTTTTTTTTAAATTTTTTATTTTATTTTTATTTCAGCATATTACGGGGGTACAAATGTTTAGGTTACATATATTGCCTTTGCCCACCCGAGTCCATCCCCCGGACAGTGCACACCACACCCTTTAGTTGTATATATATCCATTCATCTGCCCGACACCAATGAATGTTCCTGCTATATGTGCACTTAAATGTTGGTCAGTTAAGCCGGTTAATACTGATCTGACAGTGAGTACATGTGGTATTTGTTTTTCCATTCTTGGGATACTTCAATTAGTAAAATGGGCTTCCGCTCTATCCAGGATAATACAAGAGGTGCTAGATCACCATTGCTTTTTGTGGCTGAGTAGAACTCCATGGTATACACATAACACATTTTATTAATTCATTCATATATTGATGGCCATTTGAATTGTTTCCACGCCTTTGCAATTATGAGTTGTGCTGCTATAAACATTCTCGCGCAGATGTCCTTTTTACAGAATGTCTTTTTTTCCTTTGGGTAGATGCCCAGTAATGGGATTGCTAAATCAAATGGTAGTTCTACTTGTAGCTCTTTGTATCTCCATATTATTTTCCACTGAGGTTGTACTGTTTACAGTCCCACCAGCAGTGTATGAGTGTTCCTATCTCATTGTTTTGGGACTTTTTGATGAAGGTCATTCTCACTGGAGATAAGTGATATCTCATTGTGGTTTTGATTTGCATTTCCCTGATTGGAGATGTTGAGCATTTTTTCATATGGTTTTTGGCCATTAGTCTATCTTCCTTTGAAAAGTTTCTGTTGAAGTCCTTTGCCCACTTTTTTTTTTGTTTGATCACAATTATTTGTTGTACCTTAAACATAATGAGGTTGTGATACATAATATAGTACATGTTTATGGGGTACATGTGGTATTTTGTTACCTGCATAGAATGTGTATTGATCAAGTCAGGGTATCTGAGGTGTCCATCACTGATTACTTTTTCACTTCTATGTGTTGGGAACAATTCAAGTCCTCTCTTCTAGCTACTTTTAAATACATAATACATTGTGGTTAACTACACTCACCCTACTCTGCTCTGGAATAACAACTTATACATTTTATCTAACTGTACGTTTGTACCCAATAACCTACCAGTCTTCATCACCGCACCCACATTTTTAGCCTCTGGTCACCATTATTCTACTCTCTAGCTGCATGAGATCAACTTTTTTAGCTCTCACATATGAGTGAGAACATGTGATATTTGTCTTTCTGTGCATGGGTTATTTCACTTAACTGATGACCTAACAAATTTTTTTGAGTGAATAAATGAGTACAGAATAGTGAGAGAAAACCTTAGGAATCTCCTAGGCTAGCTTTGGCTTTTCACCCAGATTTGTAGCCTTGGACAGGTGAATTAGCATCTCTGAACCTCAGTTTCCTCATATGAATGAGACTAATTTTGGCCAAGGTCTCCTCACCTTTTGCAAAGATTAAATGACACAGGACCTAACAATTAGGAATAGTGATTGTTCTTGTTACTGATAGGAGCCAAGTTTAGAAACAACTTTAGAATTTTTGTTAATAACAATAAACAAAAGTTAATTCTTAAATGTATGTATAACAGGCTCTAAGACAGCACTTCATTCTAGTTACAGGTAGAAAAAGATGTTACTCCCAACTGTTTAAATAGGAATGGAATCAAGGGTCACCATTGCCTCAGGCACAAGGAACCGCTTGCTTTTTTCCAGATTTCTGAATTCCACCCATGGCCAGGGGCCCTGCCCTCCCACCCTCAGCCTTTGCTTTTAGCTCCTGTTTTCTTCTTCTCTTTTTGTTTCTGCTTGAAAACCTCATCTTCCTTGTCCGCTTCTTGGGCTGTTTCAGGGGCTGCTTCTTGCCTCCTTCATAGCCAGACATGGCAGACGGATTACCTGCCGCCCCTTCCCCAGATCCTGCTACCAAGAATCAGAATTTTATTTTCTTCTCTTTTCTTTTTTTTTGAGACAGAGTCTCACTCTGTTACCCAGACTGGAGTACAGTTGCATCATCATAGTTCACTGCAGCCTCCAACTCCTGTGCTTTCATGATCCTTCTGCCTCAGCCTCCCGAGAGGCTGGGACTACAAGCACACACTATCACGTATGGCTAGTTTTTCTTTTTTTTGTAGAGATGGGAGTCTTGCTATGTTGCCCAGGCTGGTCGCAAACTCCTGGCCTCAAGTGATCCTCCTCCCAAAGTGCTAGAATTACAGGTGTGAGCAACTGTGCCCAGCCTTTTTTTTTTTTAAAGGAAAACCTTTAAAATTTTGGAAATCTTGGAACCTAGGAGAAAATTCTCCAAGTATTCACTTTCTATTATATGTCAACTCATATGGAAGACAATTTTACATACATTATCTCATCTGATCCTGGAAAAAATCCTTCGGGATAAGCACTCCCGAAAAAATATAACAGATATGCAAAGGGCTAAAAAGTAGCAGGCGGTCAGACACAGTGGCTCACACCTGTTATCCTAGCACTCTGGGAGGGTGAGACAGGAGGATTGCTAGAGGCCAGGAGTTCAAGACCAGCCTGAGCAAGAGCGAGATGCCGTCACTACTAAAAATAGAAAGAAATTAGCCAGACAATCAGAAAAAAAAATATATATATATATATATATATGTAAACAAAAAAAGCCGGGCATGGTGGCACATGCCTGTAGTCCCAGCTACTTGGGAGTCTGAGGCTGGAGGATCGCTTGAGCCCAGGAGTTTGAGGTTGCTGTGAGCTAGGCTGACGCCACGGCACTCTAGCCCGGGCAACAGAGTGAAACTCTGCCTCAAAAAAAAATAAAAAGTAGCAGGCTAAATAATGGAATAAGACTTCAGACCCAGACTGTCTGGTACTGTCAGGTTTTAGTCTGAAATGTCGGTTCTTGGCGTGCTTATGGCCGAAGAATGACCAAGACACCAAAGTTAGGCAAGCAAAAAAATGAGGTTTATTGAGGAGAGAAAGATAGAATTATAGGGCAAGAGCAAGATATAGGTTTACAGAACATGGTACCTATGCCACAGGTGATGACCGGACCCACTGTCGCAGCAGGGCAATCAAAAGGAAGGGCAAAGAGAGAGCGTGGCTATGGTCTGCGTCCTGTTTTATAGCCCGGATAGGGATCTCCCTTGTGGTTCAGAGGTCACCATGGAACCACTTTGATTGGACAGTTGGGAGTCACATGACCTGAGCCTTGACTACATATGTGGGTTCCAGGTCACATTCCAGACTTTATGGTACCCGTGCTGCTTGGCCTGTGGGCTAGAGAGTCCTCTGCATTCTTTTGCAGCTGGCGTGCCAAGTTCTGATTGGCAGACTCATAGGATATTCCCTCCTCCCCCAGGTATAGAGAATTAGGATGGGGCAGAACCAAGATGGGGGCAACAGCACCCACTTTCATCCCTAGGAGACCTGGAATCCTTTGCTATCTACCTAACAATACCAAAACCCATGTTATTTCTACTACATCAAAATGTAGCCTATTCTTTTAGAATGTTAAAGTTAGAGTTGGCTTTAGAGGTTTAGTTCAACCTCCTACCCAGAACCCAAATCTTCTCGGCAATAATTATTTCTAGATTTGGGGCAATAGTTATACCTCTTAAGACAGTCCAGTTCATTTTGAATGGTGCTGATTATTCAAAAGTTTTTCTTTCCAAAAAAATGAAATCAGTTTCTATCAATTGCACTCGTTTGGCTCTGGGTCTGTTCTCTGGAGCTGGATTTCCCAGAGTTAATCCAGTGCCGGCCTGAAGGTGCAGCTGTGTCCTAGAGGTGGTTCCCCACACTGCACTCTCAAAAAAAGCTTGCTGCATTGAATTTAGCTTTGCCCTTTCTCACAGTGATTGCTAACAGATGAAACAGCTTGCATTTCAACCCAAGGTCACTGCTGCTTTTGTGCTGTGAGATGCTGGCTCTAAGCCCTGGCCTGACAACCCTCCTGGGAAGATTGATTTATCCTCTCGTTAATTCACTGAGTCAAGAAGTGTTTATTGAGTGCCTACTACGTACCAGGCACTGTTGTAAATGCTGGGCCCATATCACTGAACAAAATAGATGCCTGCCTTTGTGGAGCTTATTTTCTAGTGTGAGAAAATGGAGAATACATAATGAATATATAATCTTTTGGAAGGTGTTAAACACTGGGAGAAAATGAATCGAGTAAGAGGAAGTGGGAGTGTCACAATGGGAAGCGTGATGGTCACCACTTAAATGGGTTGGCCGCGTGAGTGAAGACAATGAGGGTGTGAGGAAGGTGGCTGTGTGGGTGTTGGGACAGAGCGGAGGAGGCAGGGGAAACAGTGCAAAGTCTGTGACGCTCGAGCATGCCTGGCGGGCTGGCGCACAGTGCGCGAGGCAGAGGTGACCCTCCCGCTGTGCTGTTCGATACGGTAAACCCTGGCCACGCATGGCTCACGCTTGAGAGGTGGCTAGTCCAGATTGAAATGTGCTGCATGATTAAATGACATACCATATTTCAAAGACTTTGAATGAGAAGTATAAAATTTTTCAATTTTTATATTGATAAAATAATACTTTAGAGATATTGGGTTAAATTTCATCTGTTTCTTTTTACTTTTTTTTTTTTTTTTTTTTGAGACAAGGTCTTTCTAACATTGCCCAGGCTGGAATGCAGTGGCGTGATCATAGCTCACTGAAATCTCAAACTCTTGGGCTCAAGTGATCCTCCTGCCTCAGCCTCCTGAGTAGCCGGGACTATAAGCACTCGCCACCATGCCCAGCTAATTTTTCTATTTCTTATAGAAACGGAGTCCCACTATGTTGCTCAGGCTTGTCTCCAACTCCTGGGCTCAAGTGATCCCTCTGCTCAGCCTCCCAAAGTGCTGGGATTACAGGCATGCGCCACCGTACCTGGCCTCCCTTTACTTGTTTAAATAGCTCCTTAGAAACTTAAAATGCCGCGTATGGCTTGCAGTCTATTTCTATCAGACTTTGCTAGCACGTGGAGAAGCTGAGTGGTTGAGGGGAGAAGTCTGAACTAGAGATATAAATGTGGGAATTACAGTTATATATCAAAGTGAGATTTAAAGTCAAGAGACTGGAGGGGCTCACCAAAGGAATGAGATTATGTTTAGAAAGAAGAAGTCCAAGGACTGAGCCTCAGAGTACTTGGTGATTA
>CAUYSK010007892.1:0-28762 GCA_963575035.1 Avahi laniger
GTGTACACAAAGAGTGCAATGTGCACCACGCAATGGGATGGACATATTTGAAACCTGGACTGAGGGGGGGCGGGGGGGCAAGGGCAACACACGTAACCTAAACATCTGTACCCTCATATTATGCTGAAATAAAAAAAAAAATGGTATGGGACAATAAAAATGATTGAATCAAATGGAAAAAAAAAAAGAGAGTAGAACCATGAATGGTTTCATGAACCTTGACCCAAAGTTAAGAAAAAATGTGAGGAGGATCCTTTCTTCTGCCTCTCCTACACACTCAGGAGAGCTGAGGTCTTGCCCTCTTAAAGTGGATGCTAACCTGCCTGCATAGAGCAAGAGAGATGAGAGCGTGGGTCTGAGTAGGTACTAAACCTCAGTGGCACCCAACTAGCTAGTCTACCCACCAACCAATCGGATCTGCAAAAGTCCAAAATAAGAAGATGAAAGCAGGATCACCAGAGACAGTATTAACAGAAAAGGAAGAGAAGTTGCAGCAATTGTCATTCAGAAAAGTAAGATCCTGATGCTAGCGGACTTTTGTAGGGAAGAGGCAAACTTGATTCCAATATTCCATTATTTGTTTGTTAATTAGGAATGCTTGTGAGGATATGCACCAAGTACTACAAATTGTACCAGCAAAGAGAGCCTAAAAGATTAGTCAAAAAGGAGTCAGTGCTGGTTACTGCTAAGAAAGAGAAGATTTGAGGAGATAATACTCCTTTAGATCAATTTGTAGATACCTCGCTCATAAGTCTTTGGCAAATGTCATGGGTACTCTCTTGAAAACTACACAAATAAACACACACACATTGTTTTGCCTGACATTTTAGTGGATATATAAAACCCCAAAGACCACCCTTCACCAGTGGATCTGGGTTTCGATGCTCAGCTCCTACTCTTCCAGTACATAAGATGTTTTAAGCTTATTCATTGCCCTCTGAAAACTCACTGTTTCTCATCTCAAAATGTTTTGGTTTTTTCATCTCTACTCTCACTGATGCTTAAGAGATAAATTTTTCACATTTTTTGTTCTAATTGTAATAATAAACCCATGAGAGAACATAAGGAAAGACTTTTTCCTGTCTTTCTGTGCCTGGTCTTCTACTGGTACATTAGCCGGCAGTGATAATAGCTCAACACTCACAGTCAGCATTAGCTTTCATCTTAAAACTAATTAGCACATTACAAAGCAATAGATGGATATAAGAACAAAGGCAGTAGACATGCTGAGCACCATCACACCACGCACAAGAAAGGGGCACAGAAGATGAACAGAGAGAATTGCTAACGACAAAGCTTTAAATGCAACAATAACATGTGCAAAAGATTTTATATCATGTTCATTAAGGTAAGAAGCCTAATGCTAACTTGTTATGATTTCTCATTGAAAATGTGATTTATTGTCACTCACAATATGCATTTGTTAAGAATACACTAATAACTAAACTACATCACTAAAGTAAAAAAAAATATTAAATAACATTAATAACCAACATTGGTTGTAACATAACATAGCTAATTTTCCAAGAGTTAGGGCTTTTGATTGTATTTGTTTGCATGGCCTGGCTGATTATTCAAAGAAATATACACCCATACAGAACTGATCGTGGAAGGCTACAGATCAAACATCAGACTAACTGGGAGGAATTTTTAAAATATAGTTGCTTGCTACCATGCCACACTCCCAACTCCCCCGCACTAAACTAGATTTTTGGTGAGTGGATCCAGGCAGCAGTGATTATTGACAGTTTTTCGGGGAGTCTAAGGAGCAGCAGGAGTTAAGAGCCTACTGTAGGCCGTAGACACTCTGTATCAACTTTAGATTTAAATGCAGTCGTTTTGGTGGTTTCTCTAATTGGAGCCAGTTGTTTGTCCGTTAAGGAAACTGGTGAAAACCAAATCTAACATCCCTTGTTTTCATGATAATTTGAAGATAGAGTAATTACTCTGGGCCATCTTACAAATAGGTCCTGTCAGAAAGGTTACTTTTAACAAATTTATAGAGTTTAGGGCCCATGTGAGGAAATCGGTCTATTTGCAGATAAACGATGTTTAGTCTATTTGAGACAGATCTCAAATCTTATAGCAAATGGGCTAGATTTTGCATTTTAAATATAACTTGTAAATTTGTTGCTATTCCAACAACTCTTTTGGCTTTATTTAGCACACTATACCCTTTTGTTCTCTGGTTTGGTTCTATCTACCTATATCTTAATAAATTCTTACCGTATGATTTGTTTTCCTATGGTTTTTCATGACATATTCCCCTTTACATTAAAAAGTTGTCCTTATTTAGTATCTATTTCCTTTAAACTATTTCCTGATAGCCTTTCATCTGCCTTCCTTCTCAACTATGTCAACTGACGTTGTTTGGGTTTTTATTTATGGATTCTGCCTCAAAGCATCATTGGAGTTAGAGTCAAGCATCTGTCTTTTGTATTTGATGTGTATTTAATACAATGATTGAAAAAGTTATTTTTGTTTGATTTGTGAAGGCTAAAGGAGTCTATGCTTTATAGATGTTCAGTGATTTTCTCAAATGAAAAATAAAGGTTTAAATTATAAAGAAGCTATTATTCTCCAGAGTAGCAGTCACCAAATTAACCAATAGTTTATAGCCTGTGTTTTACAACATTGATAATAGGTCTCATAAGTACAATTGACGAATCTTCATCACTAATTAAGGAGGTGGAAAAAGTATCAGACTGAGAGTTGTGTGATTTGATTTCAAATTCCAGACTGCTGTATGCTAGTTGTGTGACCTTGGGCAAATTCTTAACAAATCTGAATGTAATTGTTTGAAATGAATGGAATGAAAATAGCTCTACAATCTGAAGGGAGACAATCTGGGCTCAAATCACATTTTTTAATTTATTTAACCCTCTCTGAGCCTGTTGAGAATAATAGCAATCTCAGCTCACAGGGTTCCTGTGAAAAAGCTAAATGACATAATAAAGAACAGAATAGGAACTCGGTAATGTTTGGGGTTATTTTTAAAGCATATACTTTTTTGACAAACATGGAATAGCAAAACTTAAAAAGCTCTGGAGTCTGGGAGACCTAAACAGCTATGTGACTTCCAGCAAGTTACTTAACTTCTCTGAGTCTGTTTTCTCTGACTGTCATGAGGATTAAATAAAAGTATTATGTATATAATAGAACATTTTCTCTCATCTTATCTGTATGTGGGAATGAACGCAGTAAAATTAAGAGTATATTTCACCAGCTTTTTCCCCAACCTGCTTGCTCCTTGCAGCATCCACCCTTTGTGGGGGCAGAGACAGTGATGCCTGCCAAGAATGCCACCTGCTCCTCGACCTTCCCTAGCCCTGGTGCAGTTGAGCAAGGCCGGAAGACTTCCGATCACTGAGTTGTAAGCAGAAGCAACATGCTTGTTGTAACAACCTAGCTTCTCTTGACTAATGCACCCATCTCCTTGCCTGAAGACTTCCTAGAAGTAATAGTGAATTTTGAGACGTGCTAATGAATATATCCAGTCAGTTATCACCGGCCATCCGACAGATCACACTGCCAGTTCTGAGGTATCTGCTGCCTCCCACCAGGGGACCTTCATCGCTTACTGGCTACTTGCATTCCCACCAGCTCCCTCAAGGTGCTGAGACTATTTGTTGGATTGTGATAAAAAGGGGACATGCCTCTTTCCCTCATTTTGTGTTACATTGAATTAGAAGAATATCGAAGTAGTGTTGCTGGTGCCAATACCTTACTGAGTTTTAGTGGAAATACTCTTTTATTACTTGCTGTCTCTCCCTGACCCAACGGGGTCCATGAACAGGGGATGAGTCCAGGTGACACAGCATTATTGAGGACTGAGTGGACTCAGAATCTCTCCTCTCATATGATGACTAAGGCTTTCATAGTGGGTTGAGGACGCGATGTCTGACTCTTTTTTCTCTTAAGGTTAGTTATTCTCCGGGAGGATCTCCTCAGCACTTTCATGACAATACACTTGCCCAGATCTGTTCGGACATGCCTGCTAATGGACGCGCTTAGCTCCAAGCCGAGCCCTCCACTCGTGTATCAGGAGCCATGGGAAATAGAGGTGCTGCTGCCGGTGGTGGTTTGAAAGGCAGACACCAGCAGCTTGCATGGTAAATTCCTTTTTCTTGTTTCTAAGATTTAAAAGTTCTTTTTCCTCTTTTTTGAGCCTTCTCTACTTTTCATTCTTTTGATTCATTATTGTCAGAGTGTGTGATTAGCTTTCAGTTTTATGTGGTGGAGCGCAGCTTTCCTGGCCACTGGGTTGGATTTATTTTTATATCTGATAGGAATCAGGTCGAGGAAGATGGCCTTAGAATGTCTCACATCCGGCCCCACTCACCCACTAAAATTTAAGCTTTGTTCTTTTAAAATATTGATAAACACATTTGTTAATGAATTTTCCTTCACTTTTCACCAGATCTGAATCTTTAGACTTTTTGAATTTCATGAATCATGGGAACTTCCCAAGGATAATGGGACTTTTTGAGCGTACAAGCATTTTGATCTTTCTTTTAAGGTTCTCTTCAAGGGGAATATGTGTGTCAAACTTTCACTTAACTGATATATTGCTATTAAAAGTGAATTGTTTCATATCCTTTAGATAATACAGAAGGGAATTTTTTCTGTTGCTTTTAAGTGATAAAAATCTAAAAACAATAAATCCTAATATAATAAGCATTTGGGTGTTACTTTTTCCTCTCTTAAGAGAATAAAGAACTCCATTTACAAACTACTATTAAATCAAATTATGAATCCCAATGGAATTTGAAACAGTAAGAAGTAACTAAGTAACAGTAATAATTGATATGATGTCACTCTTCCTGATATTTTCTAGGTTTCTTTATTAATTGGACATTTTATTGTAAAATGAAAGCCTAAATAATAGAATTTTTGAATTAGAAAATAATTTATTTAACTAAAACATTTTATTACATATATATATATCTGTACATATATACATATACATACAGATAGATAAAAGCTGAGGCCCTAAGAGTTTACATTATTTACCCAAAGATACTGTCTCAGTCCATTTGAAATATTATAACAAAAATACCATAGACTGGGTGGCCTAAACAACAAATACTGTCTTCTCACAGTTCTAGAGACTGAGGAATTCAAGTTCAAGGTGCCAGCAGATTTGACATCTAACAAGGGCTCACTTCCTGAATCACAGACTGCTTCTTCTTGATGTGTCCTCACATGGCAGAAAGAGCAAGGGAGCTCCCTGGGGTCTCTTTTATGTGCACACTAATCCTATTCACGAGGGCTCCGCTCTCATGAACTAATTATCTTCTAAGGGCCCCACCTCCCAATAGCATCACCTTGAGAGTTAAGATTTCAACATATGAATTTTGGAAGGACACAAAAATTCCATCTTTAGAGACATAAAGCTAGTTAATGAAAGATGTGATTTCATAGTATAATAGTTTCTATTTATTAGTATAAAAATAATTCCTTACAATAGGCATTGATTTATGTCATAAATACTTATATTCATGCAAAATGTAAGCAATAATTTTGCTAACACTGCACACATGCTATTAATATATACTAAGCTCAGTCTACTTTTTTTGACCATTTTGTTACAGCTGCAAAAATCTCCTCCTGTTGCTAAGGATAAATTAAGAAAGGAAGAGAGAGAAGATGAGTATTATAAAATAAAGTGTTAAAACCCACATTCATGAGAGAAGGATTGGTAACTGCTCAAGCCCCAAAAAAGATATCTTAGTTTTAAAGGCTCCAAAGGGTATCATGTTATTGATCTGATGAACTTGCTATTTCATACAGCCAAACTAGGAACATTTAAATTCCAACTTTATGTCGACAAGCTACACTTCTTACAGCAACAAAAGCATAGGCCTCCTTACCAAATATGGATATTTGGTTGAAACCTGAAATAAATCCAAGACTAAGGTAAGTAACCAGCTTTAATAATACAAAGGGGAGGTTACAATTGCTGTAGCAAATGTGAGGACGTTTATTTGAGGACATACTGCTGCAGGGACAGAGAACTGTAAATCCTTCCCTTTAACTCCCCACCTAATTGAACTGGGCATTTCCCTAGTGTCCTGTACACATTTTATTCTAGAATGCTGTGTTAGACACATCTTTCACACCGCATCACATCCTTTCAGCCTCAGCTCTCCCACCAGCCACTGCTGCAGATACCTAATACCTGCTTCGATCGGTTTTGCCCAGGAGCAACCAGAGTCTGTCCCTCTGTGCCTCTCACTTGCTACCTTGCCTGAAGCTTCTCTGATGCCTTCAGGCATGGGACAACTATGAAAATCTGCTCAATGCTTGTATCTGTCAGGGTTTAATCAAAGAAGCAAAACCATTAGAATCTCTATTTACATTTGTCGCAAGGATTTGGCCTTACACAATTGATGCTTGTTATACTATCAGTGTAAGGCTGGGGTGTTGTTTTATTACTGTCTTTCTTTTTCACTAAGCTGTAAGCTGAGTAAAAGTGATGTCTTGATCATGTTTTTGATGTAGTCATGCATGTATCTCTACCACCAATAAAGGTGTATGGTTAAGTGAATGTTTGTTAACTGAATATATTAAAAAGTTTGAATTGGTAAACTCATCTAAAGATCACAATTTAAGATTAAAATAAACACTAACTTAAAAGGGGTATAAACAGCGGTTTCCCTAAGGATATAAACTGGAACTGCTCTCCCTGGACATTTTAAGAAATATTCTGAAAAAAAACAACAGTGAAATGTTCTGGGTTTTCAGAAGATATTTAGCTCTTCCTAATAAATTAAAAACCAAAAGAAATAAGTAGCATGAAATTTTTAAGGCTACGTATTCAAGAAGAAAACCAACGCTAGTTTTCCGTATGGATATGCAGCAGATAGTGCTGTAGAGAAAAACAATCCAAATTATACACATAAATGATCACCAGCCATCAAGAAGACCCACAGTTGTTGTAGACAGACCAAACAAGACATTTTTCTGTGTTCTCTTCTTCCAGAAAGGCAAACTGAATGCTCAACTTGGTTAAGAAGGAAGTTGGAAACCGTGACGGCACTGACAGGCTACTTGAATTGT
Source organism: Avahi laniger (assembly GCA_963575035.1). NCBI lineage: Eukaryota > Metazoa > Chordata > Mammalia > Primates > Indriidae > Avahi > Avahi laniger. Next base: position 7,063 of record CAUYSK010007892.1, read on the forward strand.
TTGGTTTCTCTCCAGAACAAGAGCCTCGTCACATAAGTGGTGGCTACTCTGCACCATTCCTCAGGCCCTGTGGAATTTTCAGCAGGGAGATGTTCTTGGCAAAAGAAATGTCCTCAGACAAGGTCAGACCTAAGTATTCCAGTTCCTCCCGTCTACTTGCTGGCTCACCCCCTCTGGATGATGATGTATGTATAGTGCCATCATGTGTTTGAAGCAACTTTTCTTTGATTTAGTGTGGTCCAGAAATAGTCTTAACTGTTTTCTGATCTTTAGGCTTATTATGCATGACCACTGGCTGAAAATCGTCTAGATAATGAAGAAGGAGGAGGAGAAGAAAAAGAAATTTTACATTTATTGAGCTCTTACAAGGTGCAGAAACTGCTAAAATTTTAACATTTATTATTTCATAACATTCTCTATGAGGTGAGTATGTTCTCACACTCAGTTTACTGATGGGGAGGTAAAGCTTAGCAAGCTGAAGAAATTGCCTAGATCACGCACGAATAATTATGGAACAGAGATTCAAATATAAGGGTCTGATTCCAGAATCTTTTTCCCTTAAATGTTGATTTTTTTAAATTGAAAATTTAAAAATAAATAAAAATAGAGTCTAGCATAACAAACACCTATATGCCAACCTCCCAGAATGAACAGATGTTAGTTCATCATATCTGGACAATTTTACATCTCTATTTCCTCAGAGGGTATTTTTGTCCCCTTCTGAGAATCCAGTTACATGTATGTTAGAACATTTGATATTATCCTACAATTCCTGACACTTTGTTCATTTTCTAAAATGATTTTTACCTCTCCAGATTGGACCATTTTTATTGACCTGTTTTTAAGTTCACTAATCCTTTTTCTTCAGTGACCAGTCTGCTGTTAAACATGTCTAACAAAATTTTTATTTCAATTATTGTACTTTTCAGTTCTGGAAATTCCAAGGGTTTGTTTTTGATAATAGTTTTGTGTTCACTCGTGACTAGTCTAACAAACATCCTTTCATGCCTTGCCTGTTTTATTTTATCAATAGTTGAGCTGGCAGTCAATTGTGCTGCATTTTAAGATATATTTGGTTCACTTTTTGGACTAAATTTGGCAAGGCCCTGGACTCAAAAAGCCACAAGAATACAAAGAACTACACTCTCACCTTCTCGATCCTCACTGTGTTCTCAGTAAAAATTTACTGTGGGGTTACAGAATTGTCAGACCTAGTAATTTGTTTAGAATTTGAGGCTTTTCCAGATGCCATTCTATCACATCAGTGCATATTGTCACCAAGGCTAAGGCTTAGCTGAGTTATCCTTATTCATGCTAAGGCTGTGTGTCTACGACAGGCCAGCTCTTCCATCCATTTGTACAGAGACCAAGCACCTCTTCCTTCACCACAGAGGAGTCATGTAGAAGCAACCAACCTCCCTGATCAAACATGTAGGGCCCATTTCTGGTGTCTTTGTGTCCCCCTTTCTGGTCTAACTCCACAGAAAATTGTGATTTTATTTTGTTTGGGTTTTTTCCTTGTTCCTGTAGGAGCAAAGTTCTTTCATATCCAGCTACATCTTAACTGGAAGTGAAGGTCTCCTCAAAAAGTTTCATTAACACTGCGGCCCCAACAGCTACTACAGATTGCTCTTAGCTGGAATTTGAGATTAAATATGCCATCTCAACATCTGTCTGAGAATTCGATTGTAGTCCAGAACATTTCTAAGGCACTGTCATCAATAGGTATTGAAAACTTCCAAATAAATTTTTCAACCTATGAACTAATTATGCAATATCTGAGACCTCTGATTGTTTTTATTTGTGTATATTCAGTCTTGTTTCCAAATGAGTATAAGATATTAATATAGTAATAACTATCATTTATTGAATGCATGTGTTGGGAACTACACAAGTTTCTTTACATATTTTTTTAATTTATATAATCCTTATAATAATAATCTTGTCTTAGTATTATTATAATCATTTTTTACAGATGAGAAACTTTTTAATAGATAGCAATTAACTTACTTAAGGTCACACAGAGCTCAGATTTTAACTCCAGTCTGTTTTAACCACCATGATATTCTAACTCCTAAAACTCTGCAGGACTGTAGGAGACACAGTGGTGCTTTTCCCAGAGCCCTTCCTCAGGGCCTGCACACTGATCCTCCAGCTGCTTGGACAATCTGCTGCTAATGGATCACAGCTTTCTCACTGGGTACTGCTATGCCCGGGGTTATGCCCCGCGGGGAGTGACCAACAGCCAAGGACTACCCCCTTGCTTGATTCACGATCTCTCTGGAGGGCTATCCTAGCTCTGCAGCTCCTCCTAAGATCAGCTGAGGCCTCCTTTGCAGCCATAATCCTGGTCAGTTTCTCCTTCTTCCCAGCCCTGATCTTCACTTCTTTATAGGTCTATCTTCTGAGAACACTTGTCAGTAAACTCTCTGTGCAGCTTCTGGTTATGGACTGAATGTCTGTATCCCCCCCCACTGAAAGTCATATGTTGAAACCCTGAACCTCAATGTGATGATGTTTGGAGATGGAGTCTTTGGAAAGTACTTAGGTTTAGATGAGGTCATGAGGGTGGGAGCCTCATGACGGGATTAGTGCCCTCATAAGAAGAGTCACCAGAAAGCTTGCCCTTAGGTTCTCTCCCCCTCTCTGCCCCTCTCATGTGAGGACACAGTGAAAAGTCACCCATCTGCAAGCCAGGAAGCGAGCCCTCCCCAGAACCCAACTGTGTAGTCTAATCTCAGACTTCCAGAGAGTCTGATCTCAGTTTTCCCAGAACTGTGAGAACATAAATTTCAGTTGTTTAAGCCCCTCAGTCTCTGGTACTTTGTTATGGCAGCTTGAGCTGACTAATGAAGCACCTATTTCCAGGTAGCCCAATCCAAAGTATACTCACAAATCTTGCTTTTCTAAATAGAATAAACTTTAAAGATAGTAATAAAAGTAATACAATTATATCATATATTATATCAAATAAAACAGCAATCTAAAGAAACAATAAAAGTCTTAACCATTTTAAATTATGTGAGCTAACTCCCTAGGCCCATGTCCTGCTCTCTTTTAAAAAAAAATGTATACCTTCATTAAAGAAGACTTTATGATATAGTATTTCATATGTACAAAAGAAATTATATAACTTGTATTCAGCTTATAAAGCAAAATAATAGAACAAATGCCTGTTAATGCACTACTCAGCCTCAGGAATTTAATGTCACCCATGTGGTTGAAGGTAACTGTTCGTTCCTTCCTGATCCTATTGCCCTCTCTCTTTGAGAGTTAATTTATCTTAATGCTTACGTTTACTTGTAGTCTTTCTGTGGTTTTACCATGGAATAAATACTTTTTCATTTTTGAAATTCATAAAACAGCATATCACACAATATGGATGGCTATCAGCATATCCTCACTAGAATGTATGCTCCGTAAGAGCAAGGGCTTCTGTCTCTTTTGCTCACTGATGTATCCCAAGTAACTATAACAGGGCCTGGTACACAGTAGTAGTTCAACAAATATATGTTAATGAATAAAAATGTAAGTCTTCTAAATAGTGTTGTCCGTCTTTTCATAACTGAAGCTCGGCAGGCTTAGTTACTTAGCTGATTGAACACCATGACAGTCAGGTTTTTGGTATCTTACTATATTACCTAATGTGACGATTTCATTGGTCTAGGCATGAGCTAAGCTATTGTAAATACACCCATTCCAGTAATGTCAATTTTCTTCCTAATTTTCTCCAGTCTCTGATTATAATTAGTCAAAGACAGAAGTAATTATTTAATACAATCAATTTTTCCCTAGTCATAGAAGCGCTGGAATAAAACAAAAGTATAGGTGTCCTTTCTTCTACTGGTGAACCTCAGATTCTCCTATATAAAGAATACTTACTTAACCCAACAGCTCAGTGATTCATATAGATCTGACCAAACTTTAGGATTTTCATTGTCTGGTAATATCTGTGCTGTTTTCTATATATCACCATTGGCACACTTTACACATTTTTAATGTAATTCACACGGCATCATTCCCTTGAGTCAAATGTTTTGCTTGCCCGGAGAACTCCCTCAGAAATGAGTTTTGTTTTTTAAATGTGCATTTTCTATGCTTTCTATTTCCTTAGTATAATGTTTGTTATATATATTTTTTCTTCCTTATTGCCATCATGGAATCTTTACTAGAAGTCCTGTGTGCTAAAACCTCTAAGATACCTTTGCTAAGGCATTTAATCCTAAAGACACTGGATGCAATGCAAAGGTTTTTTCATGAGAGAATTGTGCAGTGGAGGAGAGGAGGCTGCTCTGTGATTAAAGCAATGCTTTAACTGAGATAGGGAGGCAATATTTGGTGTTTCTACCCTGCTGCTAGGGACTTTGATTCATTATCAAGGCACTCCTCTCTATTCTGCTTTGTAAAACTGGAAATTCCCTGAAAAATCTCCAAGATAGCTGAACATCATATAAAGGAAAAGAAAACTGAAACCAAGGAACACAATATGTGGGAAAAGAACCTAAGTAGTTAGAACTGTGCCATTTTCCAAAAGATAACGTGAGTTTGACAGATATAACAATGTTAGCTCTTAGACATAAACATAGACATTGTTTGTCCTCACTGTTTCTTTTTCCTAGTCTATAATCAATAAACAAGCATTTCTTGAATACATAGCATTTACTTAGCACACTGCTTGAGACACTGTGGGATATTCTGAACAATAATCTTATAGTCCTTGCCCTTCAATAGCCTACAATTGAGTACGAGAAATAAAATCAACACACTGAAGCCACGAGGCAAGGCAAGATGGTACTTAATTCCCGTAAGTGCTAAATTACAAGGCACAGACAATTAGTACTATAAAATTCACTGGGAAGGGCTACTTGGGGGTAATGGGTTCCAGTAATATTCTATTTCCTATCTGAGTGGTGGTTACGTGGCTGTTCTCTTTATAACCAGCTGCTGAACTGTACATATGTTTTATTCACCTTTGTTTATATTATAATCCAAAATAAAAATGCTGAAGAAGAGAAAGAGAGGGAGGTGAATAAGGCCTGGAATAATTGGGGCAAAAACTTGTGGAGAAAATAGAACTTACGGTGGGCTTTAGAGCTGGCACAGAGGAGAGAGCAGATCAATACAAATGCAAACGGAGCACAGCTGTGGGTGGGTGGGAGTGCAGGCAGATCGCAGGGAGGGAGGACACGGACTAGAGCGGACTGGGACTCGGAGTTTTGGAGGGGTTGGACGAGGAAGTGCAGTAGCTAAAATAAGGCTGGACAACTTGAGACTCAGGGGCTGAGGGGCTGAAGGAGGACCTTGAGATGGAGGTAGAGAAGCTTAGACTGACATGCACACGTTGTGGGTTTTAAATTAGGTGACAGACTGATGACAGTGGAGTTAAAGAAAAACCAATGTGGCTTTGGTATGTCTTTTGGATGAAAATGGTATGGAAGCTGAAGTGAGGAAGGGAAGGCGAAATTGAATCACGCAGCCATGGGGGCCTCCTCTTAGTATTACCGAAGAGGAAGAAGGAGATGCGAGAATATTGCAGAGGAGAAATGCTCGTGACCGGGTAGCTGACAGGACGGGCATGAGCAGGGCGGACGACCACATGTTTTACCATGCCTGGGAGCGTAATGGCGCCAGTGATAGAGTAGTTGGTAGAAGTAGCTGATCAAAAAGAGGAGGGAATTTTGACCTTTTGAAGATAGAATTTGAGGTGACAATGACGACTAGGCAGTAGCAATACAGGAACAGAGAAATTTTGGTAAGCATTTTCAAATGTAAAATATCACAGCCAGAAGTGAATCCCTGTATCATGGTATATGACAGACATAAAGCACCTAAGCAATGCTGCTCCCACATCAGTGAGAAGGTTAAAAATCAAGGAAATTTTCCCTCCTCGAATATAGCTGCCAAACTCACCAGGATTCTTCCCCCTTTCAATTTCTGACAGTTCTATAAATAGCCAAGTTCAAAAGCTAGACCTGCATATTTTATTGGGGGGAAAAAACAGACATTCCAGCTGTTGGTGATTTCTATACAAGACAAACCGTCCTTACCACATTTTAAATCATTTTGAACTTGTGTCTTTTTAACAAATTCGGAGAATTATACCATAGAAATGGAAATCTACAAAACTCCAAAGGGCAGATAGAATCAAGGAGGCAGATTTTGATTCAATAAAGGAAGCACTTTCTAAAAATGTGAACTATCCATAAATGGAAAAAAGCTAAATGTATTCCCTCTTCTGGAAATATTTCAGCAAAAGCTTGACTCTTTAGAGATTCTATTTATAGGATTCTCACCTGGAGTCAGTGATTGGACTAAAAGACCTCCATGACACTTTTTATATTTATTGTCTTCCTCTCACGTATCAAGGGTAGGTGAGGAAAAGTTTGAGTAATACCAATGAATTTGTTCATTTATTCATCCAAGCAGCAGGTTTTTTTTTTTTTTGTTTTCCCTATGAGTCAGGCACTAAACCACTGAGCTAGGCTTGGGGATGTGACAGTGAATTAAACTCTGACCCTGTCCTCAATAACCTTGCAGTCTAACAAGGGATACAGTGAACAGAGTATTAAATGCTGTCATGGAAGTAAATACCTGGAACTCAGGGAATACATAGCTCACTTTTGAGGGGCCAAAGTCTTTGGGGAGTAAATAACAAACTAGATTGCTGGAGACAAAAGGAACTGAAGTCACTTCCCTTAGTTTACTTGTCCAATATTCACTATATGAACATAAAAATTCAATAGCAAAGTCCACTATCAGAAAATAAAGCCTAGGAGAAGGACTTTCTACATGACAGACTGAACTATATTCTCGGAAATGCAGTTTGGCTTTCCAGAAAACCTAAATCCATTTGAGACTAAAATATTTTAAAACCTTAATAAAATCCTTATGTCATGGAGTGATAAAGTACTAACTGCTTTGTCCCATGTTACCTTTGCCCTGAGCCTCCCTTGTCCGGGCCACTAGACTGGACTGTTCCACTGGCCCAACAAAAAGCATGAGGAAAGTAAGGGAGGGATTTGCAGCACATCCAGAAAATAAAGGTATTAAATTCATGGCTTTTCAGTTAAAAATGCCCATATATTTAATATAAAGATTAAATCAAGTATTTGCTGGGGCATTTTCACCTCCCAGAAGAAGATAGTTTAAACCTTTTTCTGGACTAAGGAAAGGAAAATATTAGCATGGAGATGATAAACAAGATTAAGATATTGATGAAAATCTCTAGAAATGGTCCCCAGACCCTACTTTTCTGTACGCCCCCTCAGTAATTAGCCCCTAAGTGAGCACGGAGCAATGGAATCCTTAGATAGGGTCAGGGTTCTGAGGGGAAATTGAAACTTTGTCCTGTGTCTCAGATCAGTGCTTCACAAATTTTAGTGTGCATGCAAATCACCCGAGGATTTTGTTGAAATGCACATTTGATTGAGTAGCTCTTGAATAGGGCCCAAGATTGTGCATTTCTAACAAGTCCCCAAGTGATCCTAAGGCAGCTAGTCCCTGGTCCACACTTTGAATAGCAAGATAGTAGAGAATTCTTGAAGGCAACATTGTCCCCAGGAGCTCCCTCTGCCCCCGGGGAGCAGGCTCAGTAGCACATGTGGCTATGTAAGTGGGTGTGGGCAGTTAGAGCCAGAGGCCGTGGAACTGGGTCCCCTGAGGGCCAATAGCAGTGTTTGAGAGGGATTAATTTTCTAATGCCCTAGAAAAGGGTGTAGAAACTAGCCAGAGAATCAGCAAGGAGCTCAAGGTCATAATGACAGGACTCCATAATGCAGGGAAGCAGCAGGGACCACACCACTATAGTGCAGGTAGGAATAGGGACATCACTGCAGGTGCCAGCATGGAGGTATGTACATGGGCTACATCTCTGTGGAAGACAATATGAAGGACAGATGACAATTGTGGATGAGCTACTCTTCCACCAACCCCACTCGAAGCCATGATACCATAAACCTCTAGAAATTAATTTTCACCCCATAGAAAAAGAGAAAAGATCCTAATGACAGAATTTAACTAGAATTGATAAGATTATTTCATCTGCTGCTGGGAAGAAAGATCATGAGAAAAGAAGTTGTTACAGAAAAATAATATTATTTTCTTAAATGGCCATATTTATGACTCAACAACTTCATATCCACTACATAATGTATGCAAGAAATTTGATGATTAATGTTCCCAAATAGTAATTTACATGTAAATTAAAACTACCAGTAAATTACAGGTTTATTTTGAGAGGGGAACTGATGTGTTACAGAGTTTCATATTCTATGTAAGCTCTAGGACAGTCCTTTAAAGAAGCTGGACGATTCACAGCTACTTCTACTTCCTTTGGAAAATGAAAATTTGAAATGCTGTGAAAAGATGGGTAACAGTCAAAGAAGAATTTTATCTCAATCCTTTAAAGAAATAAATTAATGCAGAAAATATGAAATAAGGGAAATCACTTAATGGAGAGAAGGAACTACTATACTTTGATCACCTACCATGTGCCAGGCACTGTGACGGGAACCTAACAGAAAATTGTCCTAATCCTATAAATAGATTAGGACAACATCTTGTAAATAGATTTAATTATTAATATCTGGTAATTGATTTTATTACTTGCAGATGAGCAAATAAAGACTGAGGAGATTATGCAGCAGAGCCAAGGTCCAAATTCAGATTTATCTGATTACGAAGAGTCAAAGATTTTTTTGTAAATGAAGATGAAAGAGTCAAAGAATAATAAATGTCTTGAGATTAAAGGTATGGGATTAGCAAAGCCAAAAACGTATTCATAATACAGTAATAAGAACAACTGCTATCAGAAAGAGACGTGAAGTAAAGGACATGGTAGGGCTATGGAGTAAAGGAGAAAAGGGAGAAGGAAAACTAACATTTACTGATGTCTAGAACTTAACCAAAGCTTGAGCATTCATGGAATCCTCATAGCAGTAAGAACCGTCACTGAGCAATCATTCTGCGTAGATCACTGTGGAGTAATAGTTTTAGAAAATATGTATAATTGAACTATTAAAATAATGCTCAGTTTTCATACATCTATTCCAAATGATAAGACCTAATATTAATTGAATGTTTATTATGTATTGTGTACTCTTTTAAATACTTATATGCATTAATCCATTCAATGTTCACAAAAACTCTATGAAGTAAGTATTATTATTATTCCATAGCTAATGATTGAAGAGTTGGGGCACAGATAGTCTTTTGCTCAAAGTCACACAGCCAGGGAATAGTGGAGCCAGGATGTGAACCCAAGCAAGTGGCCCCAACATCTAGGTGCAATGCTGATGCCTCACCATTTTACTCATTCTTCCAAAGAGTTTCTTCCGTGGACTTTCTGTTATCTTCATTGACCTGCATTCGGCCCTCTGAGGTATACAGAAAAACACAAGACATATTGTCTTCCCCAGGTTACAAAATAATAAACTATATTGGTTTAGCTTACCTTTATAACTTGTGTGTGTGTGTGTGTGTGTGTGTGTGTGTGTAATCATTCCAATGTCCCAACATTTCACTGTTGTGATTACCTAAGGCCATTTTTATGGTGTCCATGAGATAAGACTATTGTAGGTCTCAATAAAAGACTGAATAGATTAGCTATAACAATTGAGATTCACTGAATTATTTATTTTGAATCTATTCAATATGATCTTATAAAGAGAATTATGTTTATTATAAAAAATAGCTGAATTTATTTATCAGTACATACAACTAAACATACTAGCAAAAAAGACACTTGAAAAATAATATTTTCCAAATATTATAACATAACAGTAAATAAAACAATAATTGGAAAATAGACAGATTCACTAGTTTAGCTGCTCTTAATTATAATGGGATATGCATACATTTTTGCTAATCCATTTGAAGTAAGTTTTAAAGAATCACTGAAAACTGGAGTTAATACAGATGACTAAAACCAGTAATACAGCTTCTTAAAAAAGGGAGAAAATATCGTTGGTAATTGCTATCCTTCTACAGAAGACATCATATTTGAGATATGTCATTAAAAAAAACAAATATAAGTAGCTACCTGGTGATGGAAACATGAACAATGCAAGCAAAGTAGATCTTTTAGAGCACAAGTCATGCTGCATAATTAACAATTTCTTTTTTAATTTTCAAATTATAAATTAAAAGATAAAAGAATGCAATAGGCATTGATCACCAAATTTGTAATAAAATATTAATAGTGCCTCTCAAAAATTATCTTGCAAATTTTTGTGAATTTGGGTGGAAAAACTCACAATAAAAGAAAATAAAAATATACTCAGTGGCAGGCCTAATAAATATGATGTTTTGAGGACAAAACTCAGATATGAAAGACTAATTTTCTTTCATTTTTAATTTAATTTTATCTCCCTCATTCTTACAGGTGATAATTTTTTTTTTTAGCCCAATTCAGGTAAACTTAGAAACTTTGGGTTTAAATTGAAACAACTCACTGTTTTTTCTCCTTCCCAAATATTCCTTGGGGTAACATCGAATTTCCAAGACAGAATTTACAGGGTATACCTTTTTAAATCAATTCTTCTGATAAATGGCATTCTAAAATTTTCTGAAGTTATACCAACCTTGCATTCTTGAGAGAATCCAACTTGATCATGCTGTAGAATGATCATTTTATGCATTGTACATTGCCAGTTTCAGTTTGCTAATATTAGTTAGGATTCTTACATCTACTTCATAAGCAAAATTGGCCTGTAATTTTTCTTTCTCCCACAGTCCTTGTCTGGTTATTATCAAGGTTGTATTGAACTGACAAAATGTGATAGGGAATGTTCCTTCCTTTTCTATGTTCTGAAAGAGTTCGCAAAGGATTAAAATAATCTTTTCCTTAAAATTTTGGTAGAACACATCAACGAAACCATTTGGGACTGCTGTGTTTTTATGGGAAGATGTTCGATCACTTTGTCAGTGTCTTTAATTGGACTGAACTATTTCTAGAGGCTTGTGTATTTTTACTAATCTTTCAAATTTATTGACATAAAATTAACCAAAGCATTATTCTATTATCTTTTTAAAATCCTGCTGGATATGAAGTTATTTTCCTTTTTCAATGCTAACAGTAATTATTCATGCCATCTCTCATTTTCTTTATTAATCTTGCTAGAGGTTTGTCTATTTTAATAATCTTTCAAAGAACCAGTTTTTGACTTTGTAGATCCTAATTATTGTATGTTTTGTTTTAAAAACCATTAATTTTGCTCTCAGCTTTATTATAGTCTTTCTTAAAATCGTTTTTTTCTCCTCTTTCTCTAACTTTTTTAGTTATATGTACAGCTCACTTATTCTTTCCTAACGCAAGCATTTTAGGCTATAATTTTTTCCCCAGAACTACTTTTGCTGGGTCCTTTATATTCAGATATATACTCTGAGGAAAGACAAGCATTCCAGGCAGAGGAATAGCCAAGGCTGGAGGCTGGTGTAGGCTTGGCATGCTGGAGCACAGCCCAGAGCTGGCGTGGCAGTGGATGAGACACAAAATGGTAGGTGATGAGGTCAGGGAAGGTGGGCGGGACCAGACAGAGCAGTTATGTACTTATAGGTCACCCTCAGTACTTTGGCTTTCATTTGAGTGAACCACAAATCCATCTAAGAGCTGTGAGAAGAGCTGAGATCTGTATATCTTATCTTCTCAAAAGCCCCCTCTATCAAAGTCATGATCAGGAGTTTGAAGACAAGAATGCTGCATTTAGTTCATTTAGTTTCATTTGTTGCATTTAGTAAGTGATTACTAAGTGTTAGGCATTGTGCTAGCTACTTTGCATACATTATTTCATGTAATTTTCAACTTCTCTATGAGAGAGATATAACAATAATAATAACAGTCATAGCTGACACTGACCAGTGATAATGTGCCAGTCACTGTTTTATGCACTTTAATCACACAATCCACCCAAAAACCAATAAGATAGATAAAATTATGTCTCTATTTTATAAATGTAGAAACCGAGTAATGGAGAAATTAAACAAATTGTCCAAGGTTCCCTGGTTGAATCCAGGCAGCCTGGCTGCAGAGCTTTACCTCTCAGCCAGTGCACACACTGTTTCCTTTGCAATACGCTTCCCTTTGAGGTGAAGAAAGTTGGGCTCGATGGCGTTAAAAAACTAGCCAGGTTCACATCCTAGTAAGTGATGGCAATGTGGTTTGAACCCAGGCCCATCTGACTCCCGACCCGTGTTCTCTGTTCGCAGACAGTACCAGCCGATAGCCTTTCTGCAAGCCCTGTTGGCCACGAGGTGTCGGCGTGGGAGCTGGTCAGCAACAACATCTCAGAACAGAAAGGCCGAAATATGCTATAGGTCATATATTTCCTCCTCTTGCTCCGTTCTTCCCTTCAGATAGAGCTATTTTCCTCTCTTTAACACTTAATATATTTGTTTCCTTCCATTCCTTGGGAACAGTGGCCGTTTCTTATCCTTGTTTGCATCTTGAGTGTCTAACATAGTGCCAGGCAGTAGGGGCCTAATAAATGTTTGTGGAATACTAAATGATTGCTAAAATTGTTTCCTAGAGAAGAAGAACCAAATACCTAGAAGCTTAACCTACTGTGTGAAAAAGAGAGATCTTAACACACCTAGTGTCAAGTAACGTGCCCCATCCTCGTCAACATAACGTCTTTCACAACGACTAATAAGGTGAGAAAATATATGGTCAGAGTATGCACATTGCTTAAAACAAAATTAAATAAATGGATCTAAAATGCTGAGCTTTAACTGATTTTTGATAAGTATATAAACAAAGATATCAAGAAAGTTAAAAGTTAGTTTTAAAAAGCAGCTTTTTAATAACAGTGATTAATGGCAAGAGACAGGTGAATATTACTGAAACAAAAAGATATAGAACAAATCGGACTTTCCGTGTGATATATAACTACATCAGTAATGTTATATGTAAATCATCTGAGCTAGCAAAAAAGAAAAAAAAATTCTAAACCTTTTTAATTGTTGGGGGAGGGGAATAAAGAATGTGGTTGACATTTATTTAAAATGAGTGAAACTCAATGGAGCATTTGCTTTGGATGTGCTGTCTAGAAGGACCTGTCGTATTTTGCATTTAGTCTGTAACTCTGCATCTTATTGGCAACCTCAGAGCCGCCGAGAATGTGCAGTGAGCTGAATGTGTAGCAGGAGTCAAACTGCAGAGAAAAATCTCCATTCCCTTCAGATACTCTCTCGAGGTCTTAGAGAACGTCTACCTCAACCCTCACATCTCCATTTCAACCAAAGAGGGGGCAGTGTAGAATGTTTGTAGAGTAAATTTAGTCCCTTTTTAGGACTCGAGACTGTCCCACTGGGGGTTGGAGGCTAAGGGCAAATCACACTCTGTACCTTGTTCCCTCTCCACTGGCCCTTTCCTAACCCATTTGGGTAAGCAGGTAAAATTGGATTTAAGTAAGCCTCAAGGAGAATTTTGCAAGAGGAAAATCATGAAGGAGTAAATTGTAGCAATCCATTACAATGCATTTTTAATGAACTTTGGGTGATTTTGTTTTTCCTCATTACCTCCATTTATTTTCACTATTCCTTCTAGAGTTACTAGCATCTTTGGTCTTTTGAATAGTAGGGAAATTCTAAAGCCCTGGCTAGGGCAGTGGTTTTCATTTATAGCAGCCTGTGTAGGATATAAAATATTAGTTAAGAATATGAGCTTTACAACCGACTGACTCAGGTTTGAATCCTGACTTTTTACTATGTGGCCTTGAATAAGTTACTTAATCTCTCTGGTTCTTAGTTTTATTTATCAGTTAAATAAGAGTAATAATATCTATCCCATAAGGCTGTTTGGGAGTATTAAGTAAGAGCGTCTATAAAGAATGATGCATGCTACCTTGTAAATGTTCAAGATGGTAGATGTTAATATTACTATGATATTTTATTCATTCAATAAAAGTTATCAATCAATTATGAATTCAGAAATTGTGCTAACTGGAATCACTTTAAATTTGTGACTATAAATCTTAAATGACTCAAAACAGTACTGGACAATTCCTTTATTTTCCTCCTTTCCAAATTAACTATTTTATGACACCATTTCTTCTTAAATATCCAGTATCTCCCACATGCATACACTCTCTTACTCAGTGGATACTCATACTCAGACCTTAGTCACAGAGACAATAAATGCAATCTGATGCTGAATGCCCCCCTTCCCATCACCAAATCCACTCACCTGCCTGCATCCCTGGGTACGAACTTTGCCTTCCCTCTTTTCCAGTGGAAGAAGTGTTCCTGCCCCCCAGGCCACCTTCCCCTGAGCTTGTAGCACATCCTCCCTGGTTGTCCCAAGGACCTCACTCCAGTGTCATGTGTTGGCTCCTTCTCCTCCAACAGGAACTCCAATATGGGAGTGTCCCTGGGCTCTGCCAGCCTCCTCCCTTCTCTTACATTATCCCCCCGAATGATTTTCACCACTCTCATAGCTTTAAACATCATCTATGCTCTATGATAGATCTCTAATTTCTTCATCTCAGTAAATATTTCCAACATCCACCTCACTGCTCAGGGCAAAGACCTGGGGGCTCACATCCAGTCTGTCAACAAGTCCTGTGCGGTTTGCTGGCTACCTCCAAACATGTCTTAAGTCTCACTACTTCTCACAACCTTCATTGCTACACCCTGGTCCAAACTACCGTCATTTCTCTCCGGATCAGGGTTTCTCAACCTTGCCATTATTGGCACTTTCACCAGGAAATTCTTTGTTGCGAGGGGCTGTTTAGCAGCATCCCTGACCTCCACCCACTCGAAGCTAGCAGCTCTCTCACTCCACAGCTGTAAAAACCAAAATTCACTCGAGACGTTGCCAAATGTCCGCAAGGCAGGTTGGGGAGGCACAAAGTCAGCCTTACTCCCAGTCGAGAACCATCGGTTTAAGTTATTGGCAGCCATTTCTTTCCTGGTCTCCCTGCTCCACTCTTGTCCTGAAATCTACACCCACACGGCAGTCAGAGAAATCTTATTAAGAACATAAATCGTCATATCTCGCCCCTGGTTGAAACACTTCGATGGCTTCCTTTGCCCTTAGCACACAGCTCAGGCCTCTGACACCAATTCCTTCTGCTCTCGCCTCGAGTCACTGCTGTACAGTCCGTCTGGCATTCCTGTTGTCCCTTGAACTTGCCAAGTTCATTCCCATTTCAGGGCCTTTGGCCTTGATGTTCCCTCTGCCTGAAATTCTCTTCCCACAGATCATGCCTGTTACATCTCATCATTCAAGCCACATCTCAAATGTCCTCAAGCTTTCCCTGAAGTCCCTAACCACAGAAGTCTCCTATAGCTCCATCAAACTGCTCTATTTTCTTCATCAGTACCAGAAATTATACTATTTATTTCCACCTATTTTTGTCTGCCTGCTAAAATGCCCATGAGAGAAGGGGCTTCATTTGGTCTTATATAAGCATCCAGAAAATATGAATTAACAAACTTTAATCTGATTAATTGGCTGATGAGATGCCTATATGAGCCAGGTGTGGGGTTTGGGGGCTGTGGCTAGAAAAATAAATAATGAGATATGGTTCATGTCCTCCAGGAGCTAGGTCCAATGGCGATTTCGGGGAAGTAAAAAAGCAATTACTATACAGAATGGCAAGTGCTATAAAAGAGGGAAGCCCAGGAGCTCTGACAGTGTCAGTGGCAGAGGCACTTAACTCAGATACGGGGCACCAAAGAAGAGAGGCCTCCCAGAGAGGCCAACATGAACGAATAAGTCCAGAGAGGTGAGTTGGTGTTAGCTGGGCGAGTGGGTATTATGGGCTGAACTGAGTCTGCGCTCAAATTCATATGTTGAAGTCCTAACCTCAGAATGTGACTGTGTTTGGAGACAGGGCCTTTAAAAAGTCATTAGGTTAAAATGAGGTCATTAGGTTGGGCCCTAATCTAATCTGACTGGTGTCCTTATAAGAAGAGAAAATTCGGACACACAGAGACACCAGGGATGCACGCACACAAAGGTACCACCATGGGAGGCACAGTGAGAAGGTGGTCCTCTCTAGGCCAAAGAGAGAGGACTGGAACAGACCCTTCTTCGTGGCCCTCAAAAGAAACCAGCCCTGCTGACACCTCGATCTTAGGCTTCTGGCCTCTGGAACTGTGAGAGAGAACATAGATTTCTGTCGTTAAGCCCCCCAGTCTGCGGTACTTTGTTATGGCGGCCCCAGCGAATGAGTACAGTGGGGCAGGAGGGTGAGGCATGGGTGGTGGGGGCAGAAATCACCTGGGCGTGGAGCGCGGGCTGGGTCGTGGCAAGAGAGGAGGCCGGAGAGGCGAGCAGGGTGAGCTCCTGAAGGCCAGCGCCGGGGTGCGGGCACTGAGGCACAGGGGCTCAGGGACACCGCAAATCACAGGCAGCACAGCAAGGCAATCGGATCTGCCTCTGAGAGGAAGAATTCTAGTGGTGATGAGGTGGATAGATTGCAGGCAAGGAACACCGGAGACCCTGAAGGCCGCAAGGAGGCACACAACTTCGGAGCCCAGCAGACCAATCCAGGCCCTGGTCCAGGCTCTGCCTCTTAAAAGCCCTGTGACTGTGGACAAGTTCTTTCCCTTCTTGGGCTTCTATTTCCTCATTCGTAATTTTAGGCATAATAAGTCTTGCACCATGGGATGATATGAGGATTAAAAAAGACAGTGTGTGTAAAATACTCAGCATAGTACCTGACACATTGTAAACAATGATTGATGAGTAGCTATTAAATTGTCTAAGGCAGTAATAGCAGAGCTGGGGAAAAGGGACAAGTTTGAGAGATCTTAAAGATAGATGCTCTTGAAAGATTGGTAATTAATTTTATGGTTGGGGGTGAGAGAGAAGACAAAGTAAACAATAGCTTCCAAACTTTTGATTTGGTCAGGTTTTGGATTGCAATGTCCTTCACCAAAATGGAGAACGTAAACGAAGAAACAGAGAGGGGAGAGGATGAGTTTCGGGTACGCTGAGTTTGAGGGATTCTTGTTACATCTGAGACGAGTGTATCACAGATAGCTGAACACAGGGTTGTCGGTGCAGGAAAGAGGCTTGGGGTAGAGACGTAGGCTAGATGGATAAGGCTGTTCAGACGAAGTGTGCAGAGTGAGAAGAGAAGCAGAACGTAGGTGGAACTCCAGGGACACAGTCACAGGCAGAAGAGCAGATAGAATAGGAGGCTGAAAAGGAAGCTCCAAAGTGGTAAGAGAAAAAGAAAGAGTTAAGCCAAAGGAAGAAAGATGCTTAAAAAAAAAAAAAAAAGAGCAGTCCTCTGTGAAAAATCCAAAAAGAAATCAAATACAGTAAGGACAAAGATGTATCCATTGGACTGTGTAATGTCTAGACATAAAGCTTGGCCTGGGAAAGGGCGGTTTCATGGAGTGACAGGGATAGAATCCCTGTTGTCATGGGGTGAAGAATACAAAAGAGATAAGGAAGTGAACACCGTGAGCTTTCTGAGGAGAGGAAGATAGAGGGACAGAACTCTAGAAGGAAAATCCTTTTGTTCTCTCATCCTTCATAACTCCTTGTTTTCCAACATCCTAACTTCTCTTCAGCCCAGGGGTTCTTAACCTTTGGTCCATAGACCCCCTCAGGTGATTCATAAATAGAATTTAAGGGGCCCATGAATTTAGAAAGGAGAAAAATCACAACTTTAATTTCACCAGCCTGAAATCTAGCATTTTCACCAATCGTGAATTTAGGCAAAAACTGCGGAAGATTTGCAGTGCCTGTGACTGTCAAAAATATTTTTTCATATCATGTTACAGTTGTCGCAGATTTCTCAAAATATCATTTACACTCATCACTTTTATGAAATTATACTAGTTATTTTAAACCTGCTGCTAGATCTTATAAATAGTTTAAAAATATTTTGATAACTGTATTGAAATTAGTTTTCTTTGTAATCTTATGTGTTCTATGTTATTTAAAAACATTATTCTGAGAAGGAGTCCATAGACATCTTCAAATAACTTTGGCACAAAAGGTTAAGACTTCCTGCTGGTTCATTATATAAGCCATGGATCTACCCCATTATCTCACATTTTTGGTTGCTATGTGCTGCTGCCCTGACTTCTTTCTATAAGCCACAATTAACCCCTATGTTCTTCCAGGGAAAATAGTCATGTGGTTTTACGTGCTTTTCAGTTGATCTGACCACCCATTGCTTTTTTTACTTTTCACCTGGTCATAGAGACCCCACTTATTTTGAAATGGTAAAAGTGATCCAAATATTCATTCACTTATTTTTCATTATCAACAAATGTTATTGAGCACAAGGTACAATGCTACACACTTGTGTAATGAAGCACTGGTATTGCCCAGGAATTTGTAGTTCAGGGAGAGATCCAAAGAGATGAAAGATAGTCTCATACATAATCAGTTCCAAGAAAATGTGGATGATGTTTTACTTAGGATATATAAAGCTTCGTGGTACAGGAGATGCCAGAGGAAGGCTCCATGCAGGAGGTGACATTGAGAATGAAGAGAATGTTATTAAAGGACTCAGTTTGCCAAGATTGGGTAAGCCACTACTGTTTTCTAAAAATCCTTGAAACATTAAACATAATGGAGTAAAAGAGATTTTTTTTTCCAGTCTTGGTGTATAGATTTAATTAACATTCCTGATGAGAGCTAAGAAAAAAATTGAGGAATAGACTGAATATTTAGGACATCTTTTTTTCCTCTAAGCATTTATGCATAGAAACGATGTTCATAATCACTACAGATGAAAATATTAGGCAAATATTCATTTAAAAAGCATCTTGATATAAAGACTAGGCAGGGTTTTTTTAAAAAATAAATGAGTGCCTGACACCTGCTGGCCGAATTGTATGGTTTCCCTCTCTAGAGGAATGGAGTTTGATCACAGCTGAGACTGTGAGCCCCGTGTCCCTATCAAAGCAATTACATGTGATACTTGGGCTTTCCTTTGATGAGCAGCAACGGGGAACATTTCTGGAATGGTGAACCTGCTCCTGTTTTGGTTTTGTTTTTCTAGCTTGAAAAGTTTCAGAAGTTTACAGACTTTAAATAGTTAATGCAATTTCTTTGACAGTAAGTTAACTGAGTCTTGGAAAGAAGTCATGCCTCACTCAAGGTCACACAGCAGTGGCTGGCAAGCTGATTCCAGAGCCCTGGTTTCTGTTCTCTTGCATTCCCAGGCGAGGCAAGGATTCAGGTTGTTCGTTATCTTCTCTTCTACTTCACATTGTTTGATTCAGCTATTCAGAAATCTTATTACTGGTGACATCATTAATACTTCGTATGTGTCTAATGTCTTTCCCTTTTAAACAAACTCTGGTTTATTGAAGTAAAATTTACAAAAAATAAAATTCACTAGTTTTAAGTGTACAATACTATGAGTCACATCACCACCACATAATCAAGATCTAGAATATTTCTATCATCCCCCAAAGTTTCCTTCATATCCCTCTTCCACCCCAGACCCTGACAATCACTGATGTGTTTTCTGTTCCTATAGTGTTGCCTTTTCCAAGTGCCATACATACGTAGTCACACAGTGTATAGCCCGTTGTGTCTGTCTTCTTTCACGTGGCTTAATGCTTTTGAGATTCAGCCATGCTATTGCCTGTGTCGGTTTGTTTCTTTGCTAGTGTTGAGTAGAGTTCTACTATATGGATAAACCACGATATGTTTATCCTTTAACTAATTGATGGAAGTTTGCATTGTTTCCAGCTTTTGATGATTATGAATAAAGTTTTGACAAACATTTGTGTACAGGTCTTTTTGTGGATATATATTTTCATATGTCTTAAGTGAATACCTAGGCACGGGATTGCTAGTATATGGTATGTGCATGTTTAACTTTATAAGAAATTTATAACTATGACTTCTGCTTTTAAAAAATAATTTTACATATATTCCTTCATTTTATCCTTATTTTAGTCTACTTCTAGCTGTATCCCATATCATCGTTGTAGAAATATTTTGTACAGAATGTAGCTTTAGCTTTAAGTGTGACAAACAAGCAACGAGAGGCTTCTTTCATTTAAAGTTATGAAATAGCATTTTTAAAGGAATGGAGTATTGCATAAAGGGAAAAGTACAGCCTTGGAATCATTTGTGGTTTGTCATTTTGGCTGCTGTGCAACCTTTGTTAGTTAGACAAATTACCTAACCTCTGTGAAGGTCAGTTACTGTATTCTCAAAATGTGGGTGATGCTGGTATCCATGTTGCAGGATTGGTACAAAGGTTATGTAGAATAATATAAGCTGAGTGAGTGTTCAGCATATAATAGGTGCTGCTGTTATTGTCATTAAATTTGCAACTTTTTCTAAGAGCAAAAGGCTACACTCTAGAAAACAAATAGTATCACACTATTGATTTTTTTTAGTATTCTTTAGCAATTAATGTTTTTCTAAGGGTTTGTATATGTTATTCAAAGATAAATGAGTTTTGTTTGGCTCTAGTGTCTATGATGTGTGAATTTCTAAAACAATGTGTTATTCGAACACTCTATCACAGATTAGCATTTTGTACTTAATTAAGGTCATGTCTTTTATATGTTGCTGCAAAAGACATAAATTATGATGACAACAAGATGTTAAAACTTATGTAATACGATTTACCTAGGCAAGGACTCATTTTAACTTAACTTCTTTTTTCTTTTTCTTTTTTTAATTTCAGGGTATTATGGGGGTACAAACATTATGGTTACACTTTATGTTTTTGCCTCACCCAAGCAAGGGTTAAAGGCATGCCCTTCACCCTACAATGCTCCCCATGTCCTTTAGTTGCGGATTTACCCCCCTATCCCGCAATCCCTGGAGAGTATTTCTGCCATGTGATCACCCTAGTGTTGATCAGTTAGCTCCCATTTGATGGCGAGTACAAATGGAGCCCAATCTTCCAATCTTGTGGTGCCTCGCTTTGGATAATGGGCTTAAGTTTAATCTAGGAAAGTATAAGAGGTTCTAGATCACTGTCGTTTCTTATGATTAATATTTCATTGTATATATATATCAAATTTTAATAATCCACTCAAGGATTGACAGGCACTTGGGTTGTTTCCACATCCTTGCAATAGTGAATTGTGCTGCCATAAACATTCGGGTGCAGAGTCTTTATCATAGAATGTTTTGTGCTCTTTTGGGTAGATGCCTGACAGTGCTGTTGCTGGATCGAATGGTATTTCTATTTTTAGCTCTCTGAGATATCTCCAAATTCTTTTCCACAGAGGTTGCACTAATTTGCAGTCCCACCAGCAGTGTAAGAGTGTTCCTGTCTCTCCACACCCTCTCCACCATTTGTTGTTTTGTGGTTTTTTGATAGAGGCCAATCTCACTGGGGTTAGGTGATACCTCATTGTGGTTTTGATTTGTATTTCTCTAATTATTAGAGATGTTGAGCATTTTTTTATATGTTTGCTGGCCATTATTCTGTCTTTTTTTTTGAAAAGTTTCTGTTCATTTCCTTTGCCCATTTGTTGAAGACATCTGCACTCGAATGTTCATGGCAGCACAATTCACTATTGCAAGAATGTGGAAACAACCCAAGTGCCCGTCAATCCATGAGTGGATTACTGAAATTTGGTATATGTTTACAATGGATTATTACTCAATCATAAGAAATGACGATGATCTAGTACCTCTTATACTTTCCTGGACTAAACTTATGCCCATCATCGAAAGTGAGGCACCACAAGAGCAGAAGAAAGGGATCCATTTGTACTCGCCATCAAATTGGTACTAACTGATCAACACTAG
>CAUYSK010007895.1:0-27358 GCA_963575035.1 Avahi laniger
CTGTAGTCCCAGCTACTCGGGAGGCTGAGGCAGAAGGATTGCTTGAGCCCAGGAGTGTGAGGTTGCTGTGAGCTAGGCTGACGCCATGGCACTCACTCTAGCCAGGGCAACAAAGTGAGACTCTGTCTCAAAAAAAAAAAAGAAAAAAAAAAAGTCTGACTGTAGAAGTGGGTGGTAAACCTGGAAAGTCATATTGCTAAGGCCACAGAAGGCATCTGATTGTCTTAAGTGCTGCAATCAGGTCAGTGTGGGAATCCGACAGGGTATCTCTGGATTTGAAATGAGCAAGTCATTGAGAGAACAACTTCAGTGAAGGCGCTGAAATAATTGAAGTATGATGTGAGAAGGTACAGATGGAAAGCCAAGTGATTGTTTTCCTAAAAGTTTGTCATGAAAGGAAGAAAAGATAAGAGAGCAGGTAGACTAGGAGCGAAGCAGAGTGAAAAGAACTTTATTAGGGGGGACTAAAGAAGATTTAAGCAACTTTGGAGGGTGAAAAGGAGGCAACAGAATGAGAAAGACTGAATTTGAGAAATAATGGGTAATTAACGAAGTCAGGCTCTAGAGAAGGTAGAAAGGATTAGGATCAATAGCATAGGTGGGGACAGGCATGGCAGCTCACACCTGCAATCTTTTTTTTTTTTCCCCCTACTGTGTGGTAGATATCTGAAGATTACACCTGTAATCTTAGCACTCTGGGAGGCTGAGGCGGGAGGATCACCTGAGCCCAGGAGTTTGAGGTTGCAGTGAGCTGTGATGATGCCACCACGCTCTAGCCCGGACGACAGAGCAAGACTCTGTCTCAAAAGAATAAAATAAAATAAGATAGGTGGCAGAAAAGAAAGCATAGGTGGAGAGATTAGCCTAAGTAAGATGAGATGAAGGAGATAAGAAAACACAAAATGTAACTAAGTTTGAAAGTAGAGAAGAGGCAGCTGAGAAAATTCATGTCTTCTAAATCTTGTTTTCTTGGGGAAATATATGGTAGGACTTTGTTGGCAATGAAGGCATTATGGATAGGGTAGGGGAGTTGAGAAGAGTATAAAGGTTTGAAACAGATGCCATGGGGAATAAGATAAATGAAAAAATTGCAGTATCCAAGGTGTGGATGAGATTTGCTATCATGAATTTGTAATATGTTCATTATTAAACAAACCGTTCTTTCCTCCAGCAATTCCTATCCTTCTAGGAGTAGAGGCAAAGGAAATGGGCAAGTGGACTGATCCACTGACAAGATGCGTGTTTAGAGAATTGAAGATGTTGTAAGTGTTGCGGCACAACATAGACCGAGAACTGGGACTGTCAACCTTGAAAGGTTAGTAGTGAAACTGGATAGTAAAGAATAAAACTATGAGATGGCTTAATAATAGCCTAACAGATAGCTTAGAAAGATAATCCAG
This sequence comes from Avahi laniger, assembly GCA_963575035.1. NCBI lineage: Eukaryota > Metazoa > Chordata > Mammalia > Primates > Indriidae > Avahi > Avahi laniger. The sequence goes on from CAUYSK010007895.1 coordinate 1,401, forward strand.
TTCCTAAATCTACATGGATAACAAGTTGACATAGGAGTACAGAGGTGACAGTAGCAGTTAAGGAGGGGTGGCAAGATGTTTTGTGTCCAGAGCTCAGGTGAGAATTCAGAGACTTTGTATTAGCGCAGTCTAAGAAGTACTACTGAGTCAGGGTTTGGGCAGTTTACAAGGCAGCACTTTTAATCTAAACTGATTGGTAAACCTGGGACCCAAGGAGAAAAGAACCTTAGTTCTTGAACGATTCCAGGGGGTGGAACAGGGAGGGCCTGGACAAGATGAAGTAACGTCATAAAAAATATCAAAGAAGCAAAGTTACCCAATAGAGGTTGAGGGTCCTGTATCTGAAATTCTTGGGACCAGAAGTGTTTTGGATTTAGAATTTTTTCAGGTTTTGAAATATTTGCATATGTATAATGAAATATCTTAGGGATGGGACCCAAGTCTCAACAAGGAAATTCATTTATATCTCATATACACCTTATTTACACATAGCCTAAAAGTACTTTTATACAATATTTTAAAGACTTTTGTGCATGAAACAAAGTTTGATCTGCATTTTGACTGCAACCTCTCACATCAGGTCAGATGTGGAATTTTCTATTTGTGGCATCATGTGAACACTCACAAAGTTTCAGATTTTAGAGCATTAGCATTTCAGATTAGAGATGCTCAACCTGTATTATATACCTGTAGCTTACTAGTTTACCCATAACTATCCAATTATAGAGAGTATAAAATGCCTTTTATCAAACGCTGGGAATTATACCCCGATTTAACATTCATTTATTCATTTAATCCTTACAACATCCCATGAAGTAGGTATTGTTCTTAACCATATTTACAGATGAGAATATTACGGCTTAGAGAAATTAAGCAATTTGCCTATGGTTAATAAGTGTGACACCATAAATGTTCAACATTTATGCCCTAAGAATCCCCTGCACTGATATAAAATCATTTGGAAGAGAAATTCTTCTTTATACACTAGAACTGTGGCTCAGGCACTGGCAGCAAAAAGTAACAAATGGCAATAAAGTTCAAATAGATGTACCTGGCATGTTTCTAACCCCTCCACCCCAGAAAAAAAAAACAACTCTAGAAACAAGCATTTCTGCCACACAAGAGAAATATTCAGTCATGCAACTTGTATCATGCAGAATTGTTCATCTAAGCTCAATTGCAGTTAGTATATGTATTAAATTATTACTAGGTACTTCAGCTTTTAGGAAAAAAAGTATAAAAATTGTATATACATGTTTCTATATCACTTGCCACAGCCTTAGATAATGAAGCTTATTATTTTTGAGACAGGGTCTCTCTCTGTTGCTCAGGCTAGAGTGCAGTGGCATCATCATAGCTCACAGCAACTTCAAACTCCTGGGCTCAGGTGATCCTGATGCCTCAGCCTCCTGAGTAGCTGGGATTACAGGCATGTGCAACCATGCCCAGCTAATTTTTTCTATTTTTAGTAGAGACAGGTCTCGCTCTTGCTCAGGCTGGTCTCTGACTCCTGGCCTCAAGCAGACCTCCCGCCTTGGCCTCCCAGAGCGCTAGGATTACAGGCATGAGCCACCACAACCTGCCAAAGAAGCTTATTCTATGTCTTCTTACCCTTTCTGTTTTATCTGCACAGAAGAGTCGTGTGTGATGTCTTTTTTGCACCACAATATATGTTATTCCTGGCCGGTAATCTTCTTCCAAGCTAATACATGCCTTTCGAATTGCTATTAGTTCTGGCCAAGCTACCTAGGAGATAGAAACGGAATTATGTTTAATTGAGAATTTGCCTAGTATCTCTCCAATCTACCCAGAGTGGCAGATGGGAGGAATCTCCACCAGATACCTAGAAGCCCCAAAGGACAACAATGGGATAATGAGAGTACCTGTTTCATTTGTCCCTCAGATACCCCTCCACGATAATAGATGATCCGAGTGGGTTTGAAGCGGGTGGATTTGTAGAACTGAATCAGCAGCTCTCGAACCATGTTAGTAAGGTCCTGGATGACCTCCTGACTGTAGAGGAGCTCCTGGGAGATCTCTTGCCGGGAAGTCTGCACTCGAACGGTGGCACAATACCGGCTGGGGTGGCCATCCATACTGCCAACCACAGCAGCAATAGAGGGCTTCTTCCCATCCCCCGCTGGGGGATGCGTGACATCTGCTCCCAGGAAGATGACAGGCTGCTGGAACACTGAGGGCCTGCTCAGATTTAAGGAGATGTTGTCACTCAGACATACGAGTGAAAACGTTTTGTTTAGCAAGATTTTATCACCAGATATGATCGCAGATATAATCTTATGAGAGAACAAAGACATGCCCATTGGGAGAGAACATTAGGGCCCATTGAGTACTGGTGTCACCCAGTATAATAAATCCAGATTGACTAAAGAAGTGAATGTGGCTCTTCTATAATAGTGGGAAGGGAAGATTAAAAAAAGAGAACCTCACTGAAATTTAACAAAGTCTGTATGTGTAAAGTAAAACTTTCCCAGAACAGGCTCTCTTGGGATCCTGAGATTTCTACAGTGGATATAGAATTGCAGAACGTACATGGGACTGGGACCAAAACCCCGATTCTCTTCAAGATGAGAGATGAGAAAATCGAGTCTATCTCCTTCTTGGTTTTATTTTTCTCTACAGTATTTATCACATACAACATATTTTATTTATTTATTTATTATCTGTATACAAATGTCAGCTCTACTGAGCAGGAATTTTGTTTTGTCTTGCTTGGTCATTGCTGTATCCCTAGTGCTTAGAATACTGCCTAGCCCACAGTTAGCACTCAATAAATACTTGTTGAAAAAAATGAATTAATTTATTTGGCACTGATTTCTCTACCTAAGGCATGTATAAAGGCCCTGTTGTTTAGGAGAGAGCTTGGAGAGGAAAAAAAAAGGAATCAAAGAGAAAAATATCATGCATACTTTTCTGGTTAAAGCTAAGCAAAAAAACAAAAAAAGATAAAATATGATATGAAGTTCTTAAAGTTCTTTAAATTCTTAAAGGTAGGATTTGGGACTGTGAGTGTTAATTCTTAAAGTATAATCTAGGAGGCATCTCAAATTTGACAATCTTATGTAATAGGAACTAAAGATGAGGTTCCCGTGAGGGTTGTGTCACATTTATCTCTCTATATCATCACAGAGCATGGGTCTGGCACAGAGTAGTTAATAACCGTGGAGACAGATATAGAGATATAGATATACATACATGCATATATAATACATATATAACATAACAGCTTACATATACTATGTACCAGCCATTGTGCTAAGCATTTCACATATATTAACTCACTCAGTTCTCACAATTGTCAGGGTGATACAATTATTATATTATCTCAATTTTCCAGATTTGAAAAATTTGACTGGACATGGTGCCTCATGCCTGTAATCCCAGTACTTTGGGAGGCTGAAGTGGGAGGATGGCTTAGGAGTGGGGTTAAGAGTTTGAGACCAGCCTGAGCAACATAGTGAGACCCTGTCTCTACAAAAAAAATTTATTTTTTTATCTGCGCTGTGTGTCAAGTTTGTATGATATAAAAAAAATTTTTAAAGCCAGGCATGGTGGCCTGTGCCTATAGGCCCAGCTACTCAGGAGGATGAGGCAGGAGGATCACTTGAGCCCAGGAGTTTGAGGTTACAGTGAGCTATGATCACGCCATGGCACTGTAGCACAGGCAACAGAGCACGACCCTGTCTCGAAAAATAAAAATAAAAAAGAGAGAGAGAGACATAAGAGGATAAAGAATGTGACCAAGATCACACAGCTAGGAAGTGGTAAAAGAAGCCTGACACCAAAGTATGCACTCTAAGCTACTATGCTATATTATTGTCTCAAATGTTTGGGGTAAAATTAAATGATTCCAGACTTTAGTTTAACTTCCCTATGGCCTGTACAACTCATCATCAATGTTTCAGGGACGATTAATTTAATTAGGAGTTTCATTCAAGGACAAAAATGAGAATCGTGATATGACTGTGCAAAAGCAAGGCACTCCATTTCACTTTCTTTTCAAGTATGGCAGTGACTAATACCACAGCCCTAAATTTAACTTTTCAAATCACTGTTGTAGATAAGATTTCATATGAAAACAACACGTTAAAGTTGGCAAGGCAGATATTATTATCTTGATAGATAAGGAACTGAGGACCAGAGATATTAAGAATTCACAAAGAGACACATTACTCAAGTCTCTCAACTCCCAGCCAGCACTTTATCTATGATATTCCTGTCTTGCCTTGATGTTTGGTTACTCTAGAGTCAATCTGACAAATTCAAATTTAAACAAAAAGCCTATGGGGAGGGGGGCAGGATTTCTTAACAGGACATTACAAAATTGATTAAATTGAATCCTATTAAGAACTTCTGTTCATCAAAAGCTATTATTTAGGATAGTAAAAAGGCAAAACACAGAGTAGGAGCAGATATTTGCAATACCTATATCCTGTCAAGGACTTATATCCAGAAACCACAAAGAACTTCTACAAATTAATAAAAAAGACTCACAACCCAAAACAGAAAATGGGCAAAGGACTGAACAGGCCCACCACAAAAGATGTCCAAGTAGCCAATGAGTATGAAAATGTGCTTAACATCATTACTCATCAGGGGAATGCAAATTAAAACCATAATGAGATACTATTACCCCCCCTCAAAAATGGCTAAAATTAATAGAACTGATACTACCAAGTGTTAGTAAGGATATAGAGCAACTAGAACTCTTCACTACATTTTTAGAACTCTCAGTGGAAATGTAAATTGGTATAACCACTTTGGAAAACTATTTGACTGTATCTATTAATGCTAAATATATATATTGTCTATAACTCTAATTTCACTCCTAGAATTCTACACAAAAGTAAGAGTGCTTAAGTTCACCAAAAATGTAGAATTGTATAATGAATGTGTAAGAATATCCACCAGTGGTAGAACAGATTAAAATTGTATAGTTTATTCATGTAATGAAATGATAATGAAAAAGAGTAAAATATTATTAAGTGCAACAACACGAATGAATCTCATAGACATAATGTTGAACAAAAGAAGACAGACACAAAATAGTGCATACTGTATGATTTCATTTATATGAAGTTCAAAAACAGACAAAACTAATCTTGGTGTTAGAGGTCAGAAGAGTGGTTACCTTTGGGGATAATCTATTTGGAGGGGCCACAAGGAAGCCTGATAGGGTGCTGGAAATGCTCTATATTTTAACCTGGGTGGTGGGTACATGGGTGTATACATATATGAGAAAAAGTAACTGTGATTCTTATTCGAGATTTGTGTGCTTTATCATGAATTATGTAAGTAACAAAAGTGAGAAAAACAGAATTCAGAATCTTACCTTTGATGAGGTACGAGCACATTGTTTATTCCTCCAAGCTTTGCATTTATCTTCAGGCAAAGGTTGGAAAGGGTTTGAGGTGAGGTCTTCACTACGTTTTTTACCTGGACACACTGTGTGGCCATACCTAGAAGGGTATCTCCAACACGTTTCACCTCCGCTACAAAAAAAAGTTAATTAATTAATTTAAAAAGGTTTAAATAGTTCCCTAATTACTAACAGTAAAGGGAAAAGAATTAAGTTTACAGAATACCTACTATATACTACTATATACGGTACACTGTGTTCTGTGCTTCTTATGTCCTTTCATCTGCTAAACCCCCAAGGGCAATTTTTTCTGCCTGTTTGGACAGGCCCTCCCCACTCCCCTCTCCTCCCCTCCTGCAGGCCTTGAAGCCAGCTTGCTTCCTTTATTCATTGGTGCTGCCTGCCACCACTCAGTCCCTTGAGGTTCCTCTTCCCACGTGACTGGTCTGGCAAAGGAATCAATCTCTCTAGTTCCCCCCTCTCAGTAAACACACCTGCTTTTCAGCCTTTTGAATTTTAACCCCCCACCACACACACAGTTTTTTTCTTTCTCTAAACACTGGGGATAACTGTATAGAAAGGGTTCAAGACATTTTATAAAGTTTAAATGGCTAGACTGTAGCTCCTGCATCCTTTACTTAGATGACAGCCAAGTATCATTCTTAGATGATAGCCAAGTAACATTCTTAGATGATAGCCAAGTATCATTCTTCTTGTAATGGATACAAACTAAACACTTCTGGAAGTGGCAGGCTCCTCTACTCTTCCCCACTCTGATATTCCTAAGTGCTTTTTGCCAACATTCCAGTTCTCTCAGTTTCTAGGACTATAGCAGGGTTATACTGCATTCCTTGCTCCCATCTCTACTCTCCCATCTCTAACACAAATTGGGCTGGGCCAAACAGCTGGTTGTGGCCAAGGAGTTGCAGAGAGAAAAGACAGTATGGGATCATCGACATTTCAAAATAGTGGCTTTTCTGTCGAGCTGGGTCCCCAAGTGGGTTTGACACGATGACACAGAGCAGAAGCTGCAGTGTACCCTCAATGGACACAAAGAAGGAGCAAGAAATAAATCTTTGTTACTGTGAACCACTGAGAGTTTGGGGTTGTTTGTGACTGCAGCATAACTTAGCTTATCTTGACTATTATATCTACGACTTGAAATCAAGGATCCGTACCATATACTGGTGTCTTTCCAGGCAAGATAACCACTATTAGCTGTAGGCCCACATATGTCATTTTCAGATGTTTAAACATGGGCTCCACGCTGTCTGCACCTTGTGCATATTTGCAGAAACACGGCTGACCCTGGATGGGCATTCCTGCGTCCTTAGAGATTTTACGCAGCTGGTCAGTGAAACTCCTGTTAAAATAGAACCAGGGGCACAATGTTTTTATTTCAGAGTACATTCTTAGCATTAATTTCCCTCTAAGACACTTCGTTCAGTTTTACAAATTCTTAGTCAAAATTAGAAACAAATAAACAAACAAAATTTTAACTGGTTCCCAAAAATAAACTGACGGTCGTATCTCTGCAATTACAACAGAGAAGAATCTGTATCATTAAGCTATCAGATTATTGTCTTGAATTTCTGAGTAATTATGTCTCAGCTGGGTCCCAGGAACTAGAATAGCATTCCTATTCAAAGATTTATTTTATTTATTTTTTCTTTTTTTCTTTTTTCTTTTTTTATTTTTTTGAGACAGAGTCTCACTGTGTTGCCCGGGCTAGAGTGCCGTGGCATCATCCTAGCTCACAGCAACCTCAAACTCCTGGGCTCAAGCGATCCTCCTGCCTCAGCCTCCCGAGTAGCTGGGACTACAGGCATGTGCCACCATGCTCGGCTAATTTTTTCTATATATTTTTAGTTGTCCGATTAATTTCTTTCTATTTTTAGTAGAGACGGAGTCTTGCTCTTGCTCAGGCTGGTCTTGAACTCCTGAGCTCAAACAATCCGCCCGTCTCGGCCTCCCAGAGAGCTAGGATTACAGGCGTGAGCCACCTTGCCCGGCCTGTAGATTTATTTTAAACATTCAAATTCCTAATTCTGGACTGAAGAAAAGCGGAGTCAAAATTTCAGGTACCATGCATTTTAGTAAGCCTGGTACAGGAATATTTGGATAAGTTTGTGCTCAACTGGGAACACAGAAACACGCTGTCACAAAATCATTATATTTAGGATTACATTCAAACTTGTAACAGATTTGGTTTGATAACAATGTCAAAAGAAATCATCACTTTAAAAAAGCAAAATTCATTTTGAAGTTTTAAATTTTAGATTTAAGTTGTTATTTCAATTATGTATAAAGCTTTCAGATTAATTTCGTTTGTGTCTTTGCCTATATTTTATAGGATACTTTCTTTTATCCCAGTTCCCTTTTCTTGATTTTTTCATCCTTCTAACTTCCTTTAGATATTAATAGATAGCTGCATCTGTAAGATGTGAATCATACTCTTAGCCAGTGACCTTGCAATAAAATAAGTAAATTATGATTAAAAATAAGCAAGTTTTTTTCTTAGCTGGAAAGATACAATTAATACCAAAGGAAGCTTCACTAAGAACTCAAGAATTCACCAATCATCATTGCTACAGCCTTGTTAGTCACAAATTTCTGTGCTAAATGTAAGGAAGCTGAGTCAGATTCTTAATGTAATTCCCAAGTTCGCAATTTACTATAACACAAGGTCTTTTCCATACAGCCAGATGGTGTCACTATAGGAGTCAGGGATTTAGTGCCAGTGTACACAGCACATTCACATAAAGATGGTATTTTCATATCTGGAAGGGATATTACTAAGCTGAAAATATTAAGATACTCACTTTAGTAAATCTTCCCTACATTGTTTCTGAGGCGCAAAACAAGCAACTGCCCAAACTTTAATTTCAATGCCAGCATAAAACTGCTTTCCTCGCATGTCCCAGACACCCTGGTTGGGTGTGGCTACTGTTTTATTCTTTAAAAAAAAAGAAGAAGAAGAAGAAACAAAAGAAAAGAGATTACAATCTAAGGCCATTTAATGTTGACGAGGGAATAAACAAAATTCTATTTGGTATGAACCAAAAGACAAAAGACAATGATGAGCAAAACTATAAGTAAATTTAGTGTGGTGCAGTAGAAAAACCCTGGATTACTCTGTTTTTGACTGATGGTGGAAGAAGCTTGCTGAACAGAATAAAAAGCTTACCCGGCCTCCGTATTGCAGCATTGGTGCTGGGAGTACCCTGCCTGTGAGTTCTGTCATTTCATTGTGTACAACAATACCAAATTCTTTAAGGTATGGGTCAGGTCCACCCACCATACTGTTGCTCTTCACCTAAAGAACAGGAAAGCCTGCATATATAAAAACCAAAGAGTAACTGTGTCCCGTCAGGAGTTTTCTTTTCTTTTTCTTTTTTTTATCTTAAAGCTAGCTAATCTTGAAGACCATGCCTTACTGACCAGTCTGCTGATTTCTTCCTGTCTGTCAGGGGCAGATCTTGCGGTGGCTTTGATCATTGTGGAAGTCTGATTGTCTGTGAGCTTCTTTATGCATCGCTGTCCTGCCACAATGTTGCAGACCTGCCAAGGGGCACAGAGAAATTAGGTTGTCTACTGGGTTTCTGTATCTTAAACTGCATGTTACATCCTCGGTATCCAGAAAAATAACAAATTCTGTGATACAGTGAAATTATCTGCTCAAAATATTTTAGAAATTAATACTAAAATCTACCACTAGTTTAGAAGGCTACTCCAAAAAACAAAACAAAAAAACCACACAAAACTCATTAAAGAGATTGGCGGATTGGCAAAAGAAAATTTAGTTTAGCTTACCTCAAGTGGCAAGTAAGTATGCTTTTGTTCTTGTCCCACTTGGAGACAGGGAAGATGGGGGTATTTCAGCTGCAGACTGTACTTTTGCTTAAAATATTGAGCTACTGTACATTCCATAGCTTGACCATTTTCTAGCTGCAAAGGAAAACTATAGGAGAGAATGTCTTTTTAGAAATTTCTTCAAGTTCTTTATTTTCAAAACAAATAAAGTCCACTAACATTTTCTTGATCAGTTTTTTTAAAAATAAAGGTCAGGCCTGTAATCCTAGCACTCTGGGTGGCCGAGGCAGGCGGATTGTTTGAGCTCAGGAGTTCGAAACCAGCCTGAGCAAGAGCGAGACCCCGTCTCTACTAAAAATAGAAAGAAATTAATCGGACAACTAAAAATATATGGAAAAAATTAGCCAGGCATGGTGGTGCATGCCTGTAGTCCCAGCTACTCGGGAGGCTGAGGCAGTAGGATCGCTTGAGCCCAGGAGTTTGAGGTTGCTGTGAGCTAGGCTGACGCCACAGCATTCACTCTAGCCCAGGCAAAAGATTGAGACTCTGTCTCAAAAAATAAATAAATAAATAAAGGTCAATCTTCATTTGAGCGTTTTCACATGTTAGTATTTAACTAATGATTCCACTGAAATTTTCCATGTTTGTTAATGCTACAATGAGAAAAAATTTTAATTGATATTTAGAAAGAATTTTTTTTTTTTTTTTTGAGACAGAGTCTCACTCTTTTGCCCAGGCTAGAGTCCCGTGGCATCATCCTAGCTCACAGCAACCTCAAACTCCTGGGCTCAAGCGATCCTTCTGCCTCAGCTTCCCGAGTAGCTGGGACTACAGGCATGCGCCACCATGCCCGGCTAATTTTTTCCATATATTTTTAGTTGTCCGATTAATTTCTTTCTATTTTTTTTTTTTTAGTAGAGACGGGGTCTCACTCTTACTCAGGCTGGTTTCGAACTCCTGAGCTCAAACAATCCGCCTGCCTCGGCCTCCCAGAGTGCTAGGATTACAGGCGTGAGCCACCGCGCCTGGCCCAGAAAGAATTTTTTTAAAAAAGAATTTAAACCCAGGCAACACAGTTGCCTGTCTCTGCAAAAAAACTTAAAAATTAGCCAGGCGTGGTGGCACATGTCTACAGTCTTAGCTACTTAGAAGGCTGAGGCCAGAGGATCACTTGAGCTCAGGAGTTCAACGATGCAGTGAGCTATGACTGCACCATTGCACTCCAGCCTGAGCAACAGAGCAAGATCCTATCTCTAAAATTTAAAAAAAGAATTTAAAACGAGAAGACACTGCAGAACCAGAAAATGCAAAGTCTCACTGGACGTCAGTTAACACCTACAGGTAGAAATACAATCTCTTGCAGGCTTCTTCTAGATGATTAAATTAACATAAGGACTTGGAGTGATCCACAAAGGAGTTTTATTCCCTTAAGAGAACTTTTTGTAAAATGAGTGTAGCATAGTTATTGGAGCCACGTTTTCAGATCCCCAAACCAGTACAAATATATGTGGCTCTGGAGGCAACAATGCCAAACACATAAAGTTGAGACTGTGCCAGAATATTTGGTATTAACTGAGGAGCATGATTTAAGAGACGCTCTTTAGGTCCGGATCCTGCTTCTAAATGCATCTGCAAGACAAGATGTCGCACCCTTCACCCCAAGCTAAGCCCTCCAACCCCAGTAACCCCCAAGTCTTCTTTGACGTGGACATTGGAGGGGAGCGAGTTGGTAAAATTGTCTTAGAATTGTTTGCAGATATTGTGCCCAAAACTGCAGAAAATTTTCGTGCGCTATGTACAGGAGAAAAAGGCATTGGACCCACAACTGGGCAACCTCTCCATTTCAAAGGATGCCCTTTCCATTGAATTATTAAGAAATTTATGATTTAAGGCAGAGACTTCTCAAATCAGAATGGAACAGGTGGAGAAAGTATTATGGTGAAAAATTTGAAGATGAGAATTTCTATCATAAGCATGATCAAGAGGGTTTATTGAGCATGGCAAATGCAGGCCAAGATACAAATGGCTCTCAGTTCTTTATCACAAAAGTTCCAACTCCTCATTTGGATGGGAAACTTGTGGTGCTTCACCAAGTAATTAAAGGAATAGGTGTGGCAAGGATAGTGGAAAACGTAGAAACGAAAGGTGAAAAACCTGCTACATTGTGCGTTACTGCAGAATGTGGAGAATTGAAGGAAGGGGATCATTGAGGAATATTCCCAAAAGATGGCTCTGGCAACAGTCATCCAGATTTCCCTCAGGATCTGGATATTGATTTAAAAGACATAGATAAAATTTTATTAATAACAGAAAACTTAAAAAACATTGGAAATAATTTTTTCAAATCCCAGAACTGGAAGATGGCCATTAAAAAATATGCAAAAGTTTTAAGCTATGTGGATGGTTCACAGGCTGTTATTGAGAAAGCAGACAGATCTAAGCTGCAACCTATAGTTTTAAGCTGTGTGCTGAATATTGGTGCTTGTAAACTGAAGATGTCAAATTGGCAGAGAGCAGTTGACAGTTGTTTGGAGGCTCTTGAAATAGACCTATCAAATACCAAAGCTCTGTACCACAGAGCTCAAGGATGGCAAGGATTAAAAAAATATGATCAATTGGCGGACCTTAAGAAAGCTCAGGAGATAGCACCAGAAGATAAAGCTATCCAGGCAGAGATGCTGAAAGTCAAACAGAAGATAAAGAGAAGGCAGTATATGCAAAAATGTTTGCTTAATAAAGATTCAGTTTTGCTCAAATACTATGTGTTGATTGTATAAAGGCAATAAGGAAATGCAATGGTTTTTCTCTATTATGTATGATCCCTAATGTGTTTCCTTAACCTCAGTTCCCCATTGTCTATAGTTTAGGAGTACCGATGTGGGTTCACTGTTAATTAAAGTGTTTCAATACACTGAAGTTGGTTTTTTAAAAAATGGTTACGTGGGCCGGGCATGGTGGCTCACGCCTGTATTCCCAGCACTCTGGGAGGCCGAGGCAGGCGGATCATTTGAGTTCAGGAGTTCAAGACCAGCCTGAGCAAGAGTGAGACCCCGTCTCTACTAAAAAATAGAAAGAAATTAGCTGGACAACTAAAAATATATAGAAAAAATTAGCTGGGCATGGTGGTGCGTGCTTGTAGTCCCAGCTACCTGGGAGGCTGAAGCAGGAGGATCGCTTGAGCCCAGGAGTTTGAGGTTGCTGTGAGCTAAGCTGACGCCACGGCACTCTAGCCCAGGCAATAGAGCGAGATTCTGACTCAAAAAAAAAAAAAAATGGTTATGTGCATCATTTACAAAGAATAACGGTGTCTAGTCTGTTTTTAATCTCCTAAAGATACTTGTTGAATAAATAGATGAAAGCTTAAGTTAAAAAAAAGAAAAGAGACTCTCTTTATTTGACTCTTCTAGTGGGCAAATTATCTCGAATACTTAGCACAATGATAACTTGAATCTTGCTTTCCTAACTGTTACAGCCTCACAAAGTAACAATGCAGTGAGGATCATCTATGTGAGATTTCAGTCTATGTGTTTTAAATCTTTGAGCAAAGATTATTTAGGTCTGTAAGTCTAATTATTCTGACAAGGCTATGTGAAATAATTAAATAATGAAAAAGGCACAGTTCTTGAAACAAATGCTATAATTCACAATAGTGACTTCATAAGGTTTTGGTAACATTTTTTCCCCCTAGGGAATGAAGTCAATGGTACGATATGAACAATACATGAAATATCACTTTATGACTCTTAAGAAATTCATGTAGTATGTACATGAGGTCATACTGAAGAATTTATTCAAATCAGATTGAAGCTATACACTTCATTTATCCAAAAGTGATATCCAAATATCTCTGTCAAACATATTTAAAACATGGTTTAAAGCTTTGGTGTTAAAGCGAAGATTCTGAAGATCTTGAAAATTATAGTATGAGAAGCCAGTTTCTCAAATGGTTATAGTAGCTTCCTCTGTTACCACAAATGTAACCGTGTTATTTTGTACGTAGTTAACATACGTTTGATGACTCGCTGGCCGTCTAGTCACATTACAAACTCGATATTTTCGTTTCATCTGTCCACAGTGGGTCACCTCAACTTTCAGAGCTGAAGTTAAAAAAAAAATAGACAAAACATCAGCATTAATTAAAATTGACAAAACAGATTCAAAAGTTGACAAAAACAGGTTCAAAAGTTGTCTTCAAAAAGGCATGACATTATACAGGATAAAAGTTGAAAGAATATGGGGACAATTTCATCATGCATAGGCAAAAAGCCTGAGCTAAGCAGAATAAATTAGAACCCAGACGATCTAAGATGCTCAACCTGCCTTAATTTATTAATTCATTCAATAAATATTTATTAAATATCAACACTGTTCTGATGCTTATTCTCAGGTCTGGAGACAGCCCTCATGAAGCTTACTTTCTAGTAGGAGAAGAAAGCTAATAACAAGTAAAGAAGAAAAGAAATTCCAAAAGGAAAATAAATGAACTTGTGTTATTTTATTAAAATGGAAGTTTTAAGTGGGTGAGGGTAGCATTTACTGAGTGTCTGATACGTGGCAAATACTGTGCTAGAAAGCTTTATAAACCTAACTGCATTTAATTCTCGCAACAACTCTATAAGACATACATTATCTTTACCTTAGAGATGAATAAACTAAGGCTCTCAGTGGTTAAGGAACTTGCCCAAGGTCCCACTGATAGAACTGGCTTGGCTGAGACAGAAGCCCAGGTCTGTGTGACTCCAAAGCCAGGCTCCTTGCAGCATGCTGAGCTTGCTTCTCCAAGACTAATTAATGCGAATACCTACCTCTGATTTCTTTGGTAAACTTGACACGTTGGGAGTCTGTTAGAGGTTTGGTCTGTTCGTTGATGTTCTGAATGTCTAAAACCTCACACATGAACTCAATGATAGGCTGAGCCCGGTAGAAAGCAGTTGCAGATACTAACAAACAGAGAAGAAGGATATTTAGCTTCAGGGGAAAAAGAAGGGCCAAAAACAAAACAAAACAAAACAAACAAAAAATACACAGGCAAAAGAATTAATGGATAAAGAGAGCTCCATCCTACCATCAATATTGAGCATCATATTCCACATAGCAGGCCTCACGGACTGATGAAAGCCAAACCAAACCTCCCTGCCCCCTCCCAGAGGGTGGTAGTAACCTTCGGGGGGTGAGAAAAAGGAACGGCCCACTGGAGTGTACCTGTAGAAATAAGAGTTTGCACGTTTTAAAATAAAAACTTGAAGAGTCTTTCATTTCACTCTCTACTCTGAACTGAAATCAAATTTGAACCATGTCTTATGCAGAAAGCTTTCATGGCTCCAATGCAACCTACCAAACGAGTCTGACATTTGTCGGAAAGAATCCAAACCAAGGTACTAACCTCATGGAGGGAAGGTGTCTTGTGATAACATCAAGTGCTTGTACTGAGTCATCTGGGACTTCATTCAAGTGCCCAGCCAAAGCTTCTAAAAGCAACTGAAGGCTCACAACTGACACCCACTGAACAGACACTTTAAAGGTTTGGTCTTTACCCTCACCTGGAAGGGTCACCTCCATATCAACCTAAGGAAAAAATGTATACATACAAACATATATGTTTATAAGGCTGTGGAAAAGATCTCAAGAATATTCAATATGGTATATGCATAAGGACATTTATTTGAACTTTTTTTGTAAGAGTATAACATTGGAAACAACTTAAGTATGTAACAATGGGAATAATTTAATACAGAGCATAGAATATTTTATAACAGTTAAAAAATAAGATAGATGCTACAGCATGGATGAACCTTGAAAACACTATGCTTAGTGAAATAAGCCCAGATATAAAAGGACAAACATTATATGATTCAAGTTATGTGAGATACCTAGAATAGTCAAATTCATTCATTCTGTTTGAGATGTTCAATTCAGTGGCATTAAATACATTCACATTGTTGTACAACCATCACCACCATCCACCTCCAGAACTTTCTCATCATCCCAAACAGAAACCCTATATCCATTAAACAATAACTCCCCACATCCTACAGCCCCCAGTCCCTGGAAACCATTATTCTACTTTCTGTTTTATGGAATTTAACTCCTTATCATAAGACACTTTTACATATTTCTTATTTTTACATACATGTATATTTATGTACATTCTTATTTTTTGCATATCAATCTATGATTTGCTTTTTCATTCAACAATATGTCTGGGAGATGTCTGGGAGATCTTTCCATTTCTACACATTCAGATCTACCTTATTGGTTTTTATTCAAATTTAAATTTTTTATTGTAGTGAATTATACACAACATAAAATTTATTATTTTAATCATGTTTAAATGTAAAGTTCAGGGGCCAGGTACAGTGGCTCATGCCTATAACCCCAACACTTTGGAGGGCCGAGATGATAGGATTGCTTAAGGCCAGGAGTTTGAAACCAGCCTGGGCAACACAGCAAAACTCTGCCTCCAAAAAAATTTTTTTTTACTTAGCTGGGTATAGTGGCACATGCCTGTAGTCCCAGCTGCTCAGGAGGCTGAGGCAAGAGGATCGCTTGAGGCAAGAGGATCACTTGAGCCCAGGAATTGGAGGCTACAGTGAGCTCTGATTGCACTACTGCACTCCAGCCTGAATGACAGAGCAAGACCCTGTTTCCAACAACAACAACAAATTTGTACAGCTCAGTAGCATTAAGTACATTTACACTGTTGTGCATCCATCCCCACTATCCATTTCCAAAACTTTGTACTCTTCCGAGTACTGTATATAAACACATGTATAAGTAGCTAATGCTGATACACAGAAAATATTTTTAAAGCTACATACCAAACTATTAGTTTCCTTTGAAAAGGTCACAAGAAACAACAGCATTTCTAGATTTTCTGAATAAGTTTATAATGAGCATATATTCATATATTACTTTTTTAATTTTAAAAATATATGTTTAAAAAGTATTGTGGTATTATAAGTCTATTTTCATAAGTGGGTATTACATAATTTTCTATAATCTATAAAAACTCCATTGTTCAGATTCAGGTAGTACTTTTTCTTTTTTTTTTTTTTGAGACAGAGTCTCGCTTTGTTGTCCGGGCTAGAGTGAGTGCCGTGGCGTCAGCCTAGCTCACAGCAACCTCAAACTCCTGGGCTCAAGCAATCCTTCTGCCTCAGCCTCCTGAATACCTGGGACTACAGGCATGCGCCACCATGTCCAGCTAATTTTTTTAATATATATATACATTTTTAGTTGTCCAGCTAATTTCTTTCCATTTTTTTAGTAGAGATGGGGTCTCACTCTTGCTCAGGCTGGCTGGTCCTGAACTCCTGAGCCCGAACAATCCTCCCGCCTCGGCCTCCCAGAATGCTAAGATTACAGGCGTGAGCCACCGTGCCCGACCCAGGTAGCACTTTCGTTAAAGTACATTGTCTCCAAGATTAAGGCAATCTCAGTGGAAAAAAAAAGTACATTTTTAATGTGAGAAATTTTGAAATATATATAACGATGATAATAATCTACCTAAATTCTAATGTTCATCTCATCTTTAATTGTCAAATAACTAAGAGACAGGAGAATACTATCATCATTACAAAAACAACTCTAAGAACTGAAGTGTTATAAAAAGGAAACATTTTTAGATTTTTTATTGATGTATAATTGTTGTATATATTCTGGAGGGGACGTGTGATATTTTAACATTTGTATACAAGGTGTAATGATCAAATCAGGGTAACTGAAATATCCACCACCTCAAACATTTATGTTTCTTTTGTGTGTTGGGAAGAAAGGAAAACATTTTTATTATATGTAATTTTTACTAAATGATCTAAGTATTTTTTGCTGTTAACACTTACCCTATCCCGTCCAATTGGCAGTGGATGTGCTGTGTACATGTTCCTTTTGCCATCATAGCCAGGCTGCCGGTCACCAAATATTTGCATCTTGAAGTGCCGCACCATTGTATCCACTACCTCCCTTCACAGTAATGGAGATAATGGCAGTTAGCTTTCAGAAACGCTGGACAAGGAAAGCATCACCATGCCTTAATCATTTAAATTCGGTTCAATTGGAAAAAGTAAGAGTTAAGGTTACAATTGATTCATGTAATTAAAAACTAGTTAACTAAAGAGAGGTAGCAACAAGTGTACAAAAGCAACTACAAGATGGTAACAGAAGAGGGGAATAAAAGGAAAGAGCATAATGACATTATGGATGCATTTATGACATCCTCTCAAACTGCTCTTTCCAAAATCCTCTCCTATGATAAACACAACTTTGTAAGAATAATTTATCTTGGGTATCTAACTTCGACATGAATGTTCACCACTGAATGATGATAAGTTTGTTATCAAATCAACATTCTTATTCAAGTATACTGGTTTTAGGAAAGAGACGAGGCAGGAATTCAGAAATCTGAGGATTAATAAATGTAATACACAAACAAATAAGTCAACCCCTTTGCCTAATGCTGATGATTTATTGTTCTGCACACTCTCTTGTTTTATCCCAAAGTGTACCCAAGCAGTGTAGACAAGGGAATGTTGTAAAATATTCTCATGCCCTCCTCAAAATTACCAGTATAGTTCCTTTGCTTTTAGAATGAAAGCCTTTCTCTCAATTAAGCATGCATAGCTTTACTTAAGTGTCCTTGCATATATGCCAGATCCCACCGCATGCAGGCCCTACATAAATGGCAGCGGCAAGGAAACTCGAGTACACAGTTTAAGATAAGCACAAGGTCTGTGAGATGCTTGAATGTCAGAGCCAACGAAAACTTTATCAATGCTAGTGAGTTCCATGTGTGGGAACTATATCTTAAAAGTCAAAATATATCCCAACTACCTAACACATTAATATTACTATGGGGAAAATCAGTGGGAAAATCACATTTACACACTAAATCATGCGACTGAAAAAAATTGATGGAGAAATCTGGTATCACACCTTCCTCATTTTACAAAGCTAACATTTTCATACTAGAAAAGGTTAATCTCTCATCTTATATTCTTAAATAAATTTTACAGTGAAGAGATACTTTCACCTCTATTCTAATTTTTAATCTTCACAACAACCTTATAAAACAAGTAGGGCAATGATTATGGTTCTCATATTAAAGAAAAAGAAAACAAAGGAAAAATTCAGAATGGGCAATGATTACGTATCCTTGGTCACACAATGATTAAGTGGCAGAGTTGCATGACCTTGGACAAGTCACTTAATCTTTCATGGTCTGTTCCTTCATTTGTAAAATTATAATAATAATAATGCTTCCTTCAAAAGGTGGTTGCTGTAAGTGAATAAATGCACATAGAGTATTTATGTGTATTTATTGTCCCACAATAAACCTACTCTGATCTGCTCACAGATATCATTCCAGGAATTTCCCTCCACCCTGAATCACCAAATTTTTCCTCTTTACTGGATTATTTTCTTTGGCACACAAATATGGCATAATTTCTCTCATCTTAAAGAAAATTAAACTTTCTTGACCTCACTTTCTCCTTGTCTGAACATCCCATTTCTCTGCTCCCTTTTGTACTGAAATCCCTTGAAGGAGTTTTCTCTAATTATTCTTCCCCTTTCTCTCTTGAACTTTCTCAATTAAGGCTTTTCCTCCACCAAGGTCCCCAGTGAGCTCCACATTGCTAAATTCAATGCTCCTTGACCATTATATGATACATTCTTCCAATGTGAAACATCTATGGCTGGGCATGGTGGCTCATACCTATAGTTCTAGCACTTTTGGAGGTTGAGGCAGGAGGATTGCTTGAGGCCAGGAGCTCAAGACCAGCTTGGGCAATAGTGAGACCTCTGTCTCTACAAAACTAAAACAATAGCTGAGCACAGTGGCACGTGTCTATATCCCAGCTATTCGGGAGGCTGAGGCAAGAGGATTGCCTGAGCTCAGGCGTCTGAGGTTACAGTGAGCTATGATGAGGCTACTGTACTCTAGCCTGGGCCACAGAGTGAGACCCTGTCTCAAAACAAAAACAAAAACAAAAACAACCCTGTCTTCTTCCCTTGCCTCCGGGGCACCACTCTCTGGTTTTCTCCTATCCCAGTGGCCTCGCAGTGCCAGTTTCTCTGCTGATACTTCCCTATCTCCTCAATCTCTAAATGTTGGAGTGTCTCAAGGCTCAGTCTCAGAGTCTTATTTTCCCTAATCACACTCACTCCTAGCACAATCTCATCCAGTCCCATGGCTTTACCATCAATATGTTTATGATTCTCAAATGTTTGTCTCCAGCCTGGATCTCTCCTTTGAATCCAACCTCATATGCTGTATTCAACTTCCTGCTCAACTCTCCACTAGCAATTCTAATAGACATCTCAACCCTGACACGTCCAAAATCCATGGGTCTTCTAACCTGCCACCCCCTGCTTCTGCTTCTCTCATAGTTTTCCCCATCTGATAAATGGCAACTCCTTTTTTCCACTTGCTCAGAACAAAAACCCTGGAATTAATTGTGACTCATTTCTTTCTTTTACACCCCATGTTCAAGCCATCAACAAATCTTATTGACAATACCGCCAAAATATTTGTTGAATCTGACCATTTCTCATCACTATCACTTATACTACTCAAGTTTAAAACACCATCACTTTTCACCTGAATCAGCACAAGTGCCTCCTAATTGATTTTCCTGCTTTTTACCCTTACCCACTAGGGTCCATTTTTAACACAGCAGCCAGAGCAATCCATTAAAAATCTAAGTTAGTCATGTCACAAGACTATTCAAGATTTATCCAGCCAGAGTAAATGCTAAAGTGCTAAGACAGCCTGTAAGAGTGCATGAGAGGGGCTTTCTGGAGTTTCTCCAACCTCATCTCCTGTCATTCTCCCCCTCATTCACTGGCTCCAGCAATACAGAACTATCTGCTGTTCCTTGAATACACCAAGCTACTGACTCTGCCTGGGATACTCTTCATCCAGACATCCCTCACTTCCTCTAGGTCAAATGTCACTTTTCAGTGTCAGTGAGATTTTTCCTAGCTATACTATACACATATATCAGTGGCTTACCCCATCCCCATTCCCTATCTTCCACCCCTACTTTATTTTTCTTCATTGCACTTACTTTTGGTCTTCCCAATTTGAATATAAGCTCTTCAAAGATATAAACTTCTGCCTGTTTTGTTCATGTTAAATTCCCAGAGCATAGCACATAATAAACACTCAATAAAATATTTCTTGAATGGACCAATTTTAGCCATTACTACTATCGATCTCAGTTATACAATAGCCAAACAATTATGGGCTTTACATGAGAATGAACTATACCAGAAAGCCAAATCATGGATCTATAATGAGAAAAAAAAAAATCAAACAGCACAAAATATTTCACTTGATAGCAAAAACTTTCTTAGAAAAGCAAAAATCTTAATATCGGCCTGGCACATAATATGTTTGATAAATAAATTATTCTGCTCTACATGAATGGTTTTAAAACTGTGATAAAGTTAAAAAAAAAGAATCTTAATATCAAAGACTGCTTGAGTATCACTACAAGGAAGCAGAGGAAAGGAAAGTGGATGTGTGTTCAGCACACTGTAACACTATTTGCTATAGGGCTGTGCTCACACCAGAAAAATTTCCTCTCTACAGACCAAAATACTTCTATCATCTCATCAAGACCTCTCTTGAGTAATGCTAGAAATAACTAGAGTTTCTCTCTGTGCTTACTTTTTTCAATATGCCAAGATGATTATTCTGTCTTTACACTTACATATTTCTCAACTTGCACACAAACACTCAATAATAAAATTTAATTCATGATCAGCCTGAGCAACATGGCAAGACCTCATCTTATATAAACAAACAAACAAATAAATAAATAAATAAAAATAAAATGTGAATAGATAATGCTATTTCCTATAGACACTAACGTCTTCACTAATTTTTATCAATTTCTGCTACACCTGGTCAATGAAAGAGTAACCTTTCTTTTCATTAAATAAACATTTACTAATTGACCAATGATATATACAGCATTCTGTGAGAACCTGTGGAGGATAACCAATATGAGACAGCAAATTTGCTCTCAGGAAACCCACCATCTTAAAGGAAAACAACGCCTACATGTTGGGTGAATTTAGAGAACAATATGATACATAAAAAATAAACTTTATGCACTCAAATATACAGAAGTTTACTCTTTCTAATCCTTACCTGTTGACTCTGCGGGGCCGTTTTTCTGGTTTAATGTCCACATCATAGTGATACACATCTATTTTAGGAATCTGAACCTGAAAATGATTGGCTAACAGTCGAATTGGTTTTCCAATGGTTCCAAGGCCAGGACGACGAGGTGGCTGGAACAGGCTGGTTGGAGGTCCTAAAGAGAGTGAAAGACATTTGCTGTGCTATTTGCTCATGATGATGATGGTGACGATGATAGTGCAATTATTGAGAATTTATTATCACTGAATGTTCTCTGATATAAACAGTTTGGGTATCTTTTGACTTAAGTTTCTCCGGATTGCTAAATATTTTGCCATGGTGCTATTATTTTTAATATGAGGATATCAAAATTAGATAGCATGATCAATTCCTCTCAGACATAGGCTATTGCATAGAACCTTTCATGAGCATATAGCTGGGCTTACAAAATCAAGTGCATTTAAAAAAAAAACCCTCTAAACTCTGGGGGCCATCATCTTCAGAGTTGGAGATGATCCATTAATCTCCCACAAATTAGCCTGCATTATTACAGGATGTACAGACAGAAGATTAAGCACAGCTCTATCTATCAATTTATTTGCTAATTCTGATAGTGAAACAATACCAATAGTGCTAAACTTTCTTGTCTATAACCTGATATTTTTAGAACCTGAACAATCTGAGATCTCCTGATCATAAGGTCTAGTTTATTCAACAGACATTTACTCATTTATTCAACTATTACATGGCTAATCTGTATTATTGACTCAGGAGGAAGACAGAGCTCCTATTCTGAAGCAACCTACAGTCTAGACCAGTGGTTCTCAACCTGAGGGAGATTTTGTTCCCTAGGAAATATTTGGCAAATGTCTGGAGACATTTTTGTTGTCACAACTTGAGGAGTGCTACTGGCACCTAGTGGGTAGGAGCCAGGATACAGCGAAGCATTCTACAATGCACAGGACAGCACCCCACCCCACCTCCAAGAATCATCCAGTTCAAACTACCAACAGTACTGAGATTGAGAAACCCTGGTCTAGAAAGAGTGGTCTTTCTAAACTATTTCATTGATCGTTCACAAGATATTCCACAGAAAGAAAGGATTCCATAAGTTAAGGAAATCTTGCACATTCTCTACCCTCTTAAAATTTCAAGGTATATTATCATACTAAATTCTCTAAAAAGTAAGGTAATAAATAAACCTATTTCACTTTAACTCATCATTTACCCAACTTATTTTTCCACAGAATTCTCTCTTTCTCTCTCTCTCAAAAGTGAACATTTATTAATATTCAGCAGAAAAGGATTTTGTGGAACACAGTCTGAGAGATACTTGTCTAGACAAAAATCTTACTCCCTTTTGATGTTAATATCAAGTGGACACTGGCCTAAAAAATAAACATCTTTGCTGCTATGAATAGGTGTTGAGCAAAATGGGCTGTGGTTACAATGGAAAGTTACAACAAGTTCTCTTACTACAATGGCATTTCACTGAGAACAAAGACACTTCAATGAGGAGAGAAAACTTTGAAGCAAGAAACCATTCTATTCCAACATCACTTAGGAAAATCAGAAAAAAAATACCTTAATGAAATTTGTGTTGTCAAATCGTCATATACATTGAAAATCTTTTTACATATTAAATTAATTGTTCATTCTTCCCTTAGATTTTACTTATCCTTCAAAATTCAGTTCACGTGTGACCTCCTTGGAAAGCCTTTCCTGATTATTCCAAACTGGAGGATCCATCCTCTCTGTTCCTAAGACTGTCTGTATGGGGGAACACTTAGCACAAGTATGAGAAATCACTTGTCAAATTGCTCTGTCTCCTCTACTAGACTGTAAACTCTTAAGAGAAAAGGACCTCCAGTTAATGATCTTCTCAATACTTAAGTCAGCAACCAGCATGTTGTAAGAATTCCATAAATGTGGAACTGAACAGTATCAGATAGACATTAAACAGAAACCTAGTTGTCCCTAATACACAAAAGTTGACAAGGGTTTCTACTGTGTGTGTGATCAGACAATTACAAACAAGGTAAGAAGTAAACAGTAAATAATGTCAGAGGTGATAGGCATTCTGAATTAACCCAATTAAATTATATAGATAAGTAAGCCCCATATTGCAAGGTACACTTAAGCAATCACTATATCATAAAATTGGAAGAAATACAGTTTATAATAGAAATTTGGAAAGAGAAAGTTGGATCAAACGACTTGCCTAAGAGCATGACTTTGAGTTTAAACAGTGACTAGAATCCAAGTCTCCTAACTCCCAGTCCAGTGCTTTTTCCTCCCCAATATATTTCACAATCCTGTGGTATCTATACTTCTCTGAAATACTTGATGTCAAAGGCAGAGGCAGAGGTATTGAAAGGAAAGGGCTTAAAAGTGGCAAAAAGTAAATATTGCATATATCTCTTTCCCTAACAAGAAAGAAAAGTTAGAAGGTGAGTGATCACTTCTTTTAATATGTTTATTAGATTTATTTAGAAACTATACTCTAAAATTTTTCATTCCAAAAGCTGGTTTCTTTTTTCCTTTTTTCTTTTTCTTAAACAACAGACATTTATTTCTCATAGTTCTGGAGGCTGGGAAAAAGTTAGTTTCTTTGAATTTAGCAAATTGTCTACTTAATGAAGCAATAAAGCACAGTGGCTAAGGTTGGAAACCACATTACTGGGTTTCAATCCTGGTTTTACCTCTTCCTAATTGCATGACATTGGGCCAGTTTCTTGGCCTCTCTGTGTCTCGGTTTCCTCATCTATAAAATAGGGACATATGTGATAATAATAGCATCTACCTCATAAGGCTATTTTGAAGACTCCGTGTGATGGTATATATAGCAGCTTTAACGTAGTGTCTTGCAATAGTAAGTGTTCAATAAATGTTAATTATAATTGCACTTGTAAATGTCATAGTAAGTGCTCAAAGGTCCCTGAGTTTTTTATTAGGAACATCCTCCAAATTCAGTGACAAAGTAAAAAATTACTATAATTACAAAAAATTACAAAAATTATATTCTTTGAATGTAATTTCAAAGAATTTGAAATTACATTCTCTGAAAGGGAAACAAATATGACTTAACAAATAATGGATGAAGTCAGCCTTAAATGAACAGGAGGGCATTAAACTAGGAGTCAGAGGAACCACACTCTGGTCTTCATTTCACTACCTCAGCCTTGAGACCTTGATGCAGTTACTTATACTCTCTGAACCTCACTTTTCTCATTTTTAAAATGGGGATAGATATCTGCCTACCTCCAGAGGATCAAATGAGCTAATAGTTATGAAAACACTTTCTAAACTATAAAGTACTGCAAAAACAAAAGTTATAATCAGTATAACCAAAATAAGTGGTAATCTAGTTAATTTTATTTCTGAGTACTGTCAGAAACTGAACCGGGGTGGAGGGGGACAGAATAAGACCAGAAGGCGTCAATGATTGTTCAGGTGAGGAAGGCACAAAGCACTAGATCTAGGTGTGCTCTAACAGAGAAGCAGGAATGATCCTCTAGGTTCTAAAACAGCCTGGATGAAATGTCCCACAAGACTATCAATTCCCTTTGCTCTGATTCTATGCTTAGCAAGCAGCTTCTTGTTATTAATTGAGTTTCCAAGGTACTGCAACACCAAAAAAGGAGTTTGGTAGACAGCAAACAGGGAAATATTCCACTCAACAGAAAAGATCTATGTGACATTTTTGCTTAATCATTAGTGTCTTATAACTGTGGTTAGTGAGAATTAATTTTCTACAATCTTAATAATCCTGGGTGAACTGATAAGTCCTCAAACTTGCAAAAGCTAAAATTAAGCCAAAAAGAGAGTCCCTGGGCAGCTAGCTCCTAACATCACCAAATTGATCCTTTCCATGAAATACAACTTGTGCACACAGTTACATAGTTTCTCTTGATATCAGTTCATAAATGCAACAGTTGTTTCAATTATGAATTACTCACCAGAGGAGGGAAGAAACATTTGTTGAGCATCTATAATGCACTAGTCTCTACAATAAGACTTCTCACATACATTGTCTCATTTCATTCTCACAACAATCTTGCAGCACATAATTATAATTACCCTCAATTTATAGATGAGAAAATGAAAGTTCAAAGGAATTAAGTAATTTGCCCAGGGTCATACAACTATTAAATTGCTAGATTGGATTTGAATAGAAGTCTGTTACATTCCTAAAGACCTGACCATGCCTTTAGCCAGGGGACATGTCTGAAGTGAACTAACATAATACACTGAGGTTTATCAAACAATATTAATGTGACAAACCAATTTATTTTTAAAAGGCATATGAAATTCGATTATGAGAGCCTTTAAACAATACTTTAAGCAGCAAATTAAGGTGGGGTTTAATCACCCAGCTATGCAAACAAGTTCTAAGTGAACAAATCTGCAGTTTCCAAACTCAAATAGTAAACCTAATTTTCTATACACTAAAAGAATGAAATACTCTACAACTTAAATAGATACGGTTTGAATATTAAAGTTAATTCCACCACAACCTCTAAACCCTGCCCTACTTAGCCAAGGCATTAGAAACCTGTTGGGGTTTGAGGTGGGAGCACGAGGCTCCAATACTCAGGGCATTTGTTGCAGCCTGGAGTG